>RHKD01002089.1:1349-37780 GCA_009830905.1 Neofusicoccum cordaticola
GCCTACGTGCTAGCGTGTGGAGGGAAACCGAGTCCGCGGGTTGCAGTCCAAACGGTCGGACGACCGCCAGGCGAAGCAGCGCGCGACCCTGGACGATCTCGACGTAGGGCTGAGAAAAAGAAAATCTGGAAAAAAAAAAGAAAAGAAGCCTCCTTTCCCTTTCCTGCTCGGTCTGCCTTGCGGCTCGAGTGGTCTCTGTGCTGGAGGACGCGTTGGCCGGCGATCTGGCGTTCTGTTCGCTTGCATCGTCGGCCTTCTAGAAGGTCTCAGCCCTTTTTTCCTTGGCCCTTCGCTCGTCTGTCCGCCGGGCGTGTATTCGTGTCCGTGTACGTATCCGCCTTGCTGGCAGCACGTCCACCCGAGGGAATCGGGTTCGAGTCGTGGGACGGGCCGCCAACGAGGCTGTCAGCGGCTCGTGTGCTGCTAATTCCAGCCTCCTTGCGCTTATCTCGCCGTCCTGCTGTGGTGGAGAGCGTAGAGAGATGGAGATCTCCGCCCGCTTTGAACAACCGGCGGTGGTGGTTTGGTTCGTGGCTTGGAATAATGAGTGTCGCGATGTGGTCTGACTTGATGATTTGCCCGATTCTGCCTGGCGGGTAGATTGGCGGTTGGGAAGGCCGTGTACGCGTCCGCTGCGCTGCCTTCGCTCCGCCTGCCGTCGCTGTCATCCCGAAATAACTTTCGCGTTCATCGTATCTGTGCTTGATACAATGAGGATGGAGTGGGTGGTATAAAGTTTACTGCTTGCCATTGCTTGTTGTACCTCATCATCCACCAGCTGCATCTCCGAGTCAGAAGCCTCTTTCTCATCACATTAATATCTTGCTCACGACACCACAATCACCCCAAACCGGAACATCTTCAACTTCTTGACGTTTGAATTGTTCTCTACTCTCATCTGTTTGGAAGGACTGGACTACCTCTCGGCGCCGTTCAACTTGCAATAAACCCAAAAACCTCACCCACAACACCAAAAATGGCAAACGAGGCCGAAGAATTTGTGCTTTACCATTACAACCCCTCCACGGCATTGGCCGTCGTCTTCATTGCCCTCTTCGCCAACTCGACGCTGTTCCACCTTTGGCAGCTGTTCAGACGGAGAACGTGGTACTTCATCCCGTTCATCATTGGCGGTATATGTGAGTAGAAGCGAGCAAGCTTCAAGAGGAAAGCAGTGCTGATTGAGGCCTTGTAGTCGAAACGGTTGGATACCTCGGCCGCTTCATCTCCAGTCGGCAGTCTCCCGACTGGAAGACATGGCCATACGTCATGCAGAGTCTGACTCTCCTTCTCGCGCCGGCCTTTTTCGCCGCATCCATCTACATGGTTCTGGGTCGCATCATCCGCTTGACCGATGGATCGGCCCACTCACCCATCAGGGTGAACTGGTTGACGAAAATCTTTGTGCTGGGCGACGTGATCTCTTTCCTGGGACAGAGCGCCGGTGAGTTGCATTCGCAGATTTCTTCTTGGACGATCCGTGCTGACAAGCATAGGTGGCGGCATGCTTGCAAATGCAGACACGCAGAATGATGTGAAGTGGGGCGAGAGAATCATCATCGGTGGCCTCTGTGTGCAACTGCTTTTCTTCGGACTCTTCATGCTCGTCGCTGCCATCTTCCACATGCGCATCCTTCGCGTGCCAACGGCCAAGGTTGATTCGCTGACCGTGCCATGGCAACGATTCCTGATGGTGTTGTACGTCGCCAGCTGCCTGATCATGGTCCGGTCCGTGTTCCGCGTTGTCGAGTACATCCAGGGCTCCGACGGGTATTTGATGAGCAAGGAGATGTTCATTTACATCTTCGACGCGTCTCTGATGTTCCTCACAATGATTATCTTCGTAAGTGGTCTCAAAACATGACGCCGACAGCAATTTCCGTGTTGCTAACGCCTTTCTCAGAACATCTGGCACCCCAGCCGCATCATCAGCCACGCGGCGGAAAAATCATCCGATGAGGAATCCGCACACAGCGGTCACCAGATGCTTCAACGATAGAAGCCTGTGCATGCTTCGAGAGGACAGACTGGTACAGCATAGGTTGAACTACCAAGCCCTTATCTATTGGCCGTCGACCGGCGCGTCAGATGGAGCCTTTCGCGGAGACTGCGGGTGCTGCGCATGCTCCTGTTGGAAGGGTTTCCGGTCTGCGCCTCGACAGCGGATACACGGGTCATCTGGCCCACATCTCCGTGGGCTTTCTTGCTCTCGCGCTCAATCCAGTCGGCAAGAGCCCTCTCAAACGCATCACCATCAAACCTGTTTGGCCAGCCATGCCTGGCGTACAGTCGCTTGATTTCCGTGTCGGATCCGGGAAGGGACGAGGAGAGTTGGTATCCGTGGGCGCCGCGCATGGGCACGAGCGTCAGGGCGCGGTATCCCTGGACGAGGTCGTTGAGCACCTCACCGGCGGGGCGGTCTCTAAGGTTGTCGAATTCTGATCTTCCGTCGCATTTGCTGTAGATTTGGTAGGGCGTTGCAAGCTTCATGGTTCTGGTGGCAACATTGTAGACGTAGAAATTTCCGAAATCGGAGCACGACTTGAATACGAATAATTCCTCTGGTCTGGCGACCTCAAGAATGTCCTCGGCCTCGCCCTTGTCCAGGTAGTTGATGCCGTAGGTCCCGTGGTCCAGCTCCGGGCTTGCGCGCTGCACGATGGTGTTCTTCAGATAGGGCAGGAAGCGCATGATGTCGATCACGCGTTCGTCGTAGCCCAGCGGCTCCAGGGTGGACAGCAGCTGGTGGTGAGGCGGCCACTGCAGCTCGGTGGCCGGGATGTAGCGCATCTTGACGAGGGTGGCGTAGACCAGACGCACGCCCTCGATAAACTCCCGGTGCGGTTCCAGTGGCGCTGGCAGGTCGCCGACGCCAACAAAGTCGTCAGCAGACAGGCCCTGGGGCATCGTGTCCGACGCCGGCGACTCGATAAAGTGGCACGAGAAGCCGTTCTTCTCGCATCCGGAGCCTGCTCGCAGTTAGCCCGGGCCGGCGCGTGACATGACGTAGCGCACGTGACGTTGGGGTGACACGGCGTTCGGCACTGCAAGATAGAGTTGGCGGGACTTACACATCGGGCGCTTGCCGTCGCACTGGAAATGGCGCGTGGTGCAGACGGAGCAGGCCGAGTCGGCGAGCGACGGCGGCGGCGAGGGCTTCTTGAACTCGCGGTTCTGATCGCGACGCTCCGCGGCGCACTTGTCGCGTCGGGCATCTGCAGGCTTAGCGGACGGTTTGGGAGTCGAGTTAGCTTGCTACGCACAGTCGGCATCGATCTGGCTGCTCATGTCGCCGGTGGTGTGGGAGCGGCGAAAAGAGCCGTTGTAGGGCACGGAGCTCCGGCGGGCGTGCTGCTGGATGCTGTTGGGCGGCTCGCGCTGCGGCTCCATGGCGGGGTAGTTGAAGCGCGTCGAGGCGACGAAGACGGCGGGCGACGGCTTGGAGAAGGCGGGCGGCTGCTGGAAGTGGTGGTAGTTGGGGCCTGCGAAGGTCGGGGCGGCGTGGTCGGTCGCCATGGGGCTGGCTGGCTGGCTGGGCGCGCTGTCTTGGGCAGGCTGCTGGCAGATTCTGCGGCGGCAGCGGCACGTACGGATCCCAACGCGGACGCGGGCGGGCTTATCGGGCAGGTGGCGATCACCGTGGGCGCATTCGCGGTACCTGGGGCGGCGGGCGGGTATGGTGCTGGTGGGAGGGAGCAGGCAGGAACGCTGGGCCAGAGGGAGCGCGACGGGCGGGGGCGCGCGCTGTTAAGGCTGAGCCCGCGTGCGGCTCTTCTGCAGGCACTGCTGCGAAAGCAAGTTTCGCTACCGCCGTCAGGGGTGGGGGACTTGCGGGCTTGCGGACGCAGGAGGGCGGCTGCTCATCATCTCGCGCTCTGTGGCCGACGAGCGCGGTAATTTTCGATGGAGGCACCACGGGCGCGGCTTGGCCTGTGACCCCCCACGGCCGCCGGCCCCAATTACGCGCTTTTTCCGTCATCGCAATCGCATCTCTGTCGTGCGATCCAGCGCTCGGCCGACTAGCCCAGCGCCTCACTGGGCCGCTCGCGACCAGCTGCCCGCCGGACGAGCCCGCAGCTGCCCTCGCAGCCGCGCTCTGCTTCGCCCTGCGCGCCCTGCTCGAGCGTCCCCCAGCCTCCACACAGCCTTCCGACGCCGGGAGCCCCTCCCCGAACCGCAGCCGTGTCATGGCCGCAGACCCTACCGCGCCTGGCGTCTTGCCTGCTCCGGCTGCTTGGCGCCGCGCCGCGTCCAAGCCGCCGCCATGTGCGACATGCAACGGGACGTCGAGCAGCACGTTCGCCGACACGCGCGCCTGACGTCTGCGCGGCTGGCACGGCGCCCTGCGAGCGCGCAAGCGAGCTGCGCGTGGCCGTCACGCCTCAAAACCCCGCCGCGCCCGTCTCCACCGCGTGGCCGGCATCCAGGACGGCCTCGAGGTCGGCCGCACCGTTTGCACTGCTCTATCTGTCGCACTACCGCTGCCGCCGCGCCAGCTCCCGCGCCAGCGGACTGGGCCCTCATCCCTGCTCCTCCGCAACTTTGCTTTTGGGCGCCGGCCAGCCGCGGTGCTTCCACGCGTGCGACCAGGTGCAACCAGACCTCCTGCCTGCGCGAACTTAAGATGGGCTCCTCTCACCTCCCTCGAACACTGGTGCTACGCCCACGTCTGCTCCGCTCCCTCCGCCGAGGTCCTCCCGCCCGCCTGATAGGCCGCCAGCATCCAATATAGCCAGGGCAACGGCGTGCGTCTCTTCCAGTGGAACCGGACTGGGCGGCACTCCTTCCGCCTACCGTTCCATTCATTGCCTTGGCACCCGCCGGCACTCCGCCAAGCGCTCGTCCATCACGCCTTGGCTGTCTTCTCTCCCGTTTCACCGCCGCCGTCATCTTCTCCGCTCCACGGCCATTCAGAGCATCGGAAAAGCATGCGCAGCGGCCCCAGACGGTGCTCCTGTGACTAACCTGCCGCGAGCGCGCCCACTCCTCGCACAAATTGGCTCGATGCGGTGAGAAGCTGCCGGCCTCATCCGCGTCACCGCAGGGAGGCAGCCCCTCAGTGCGCCGGCAGCAATGCGAAGCGAAACAGCATCCCTATCTCCCCCAGATATTTGGATCTCCAACCAAGCCGGATCTGCTTCGCTCTAGCTCGCGCTGCGGCCCCTGGGGGGCGCCGAGACCGACGGATCATGGACCAGGTGCTTAGGTGCTTCTCCAGGCTTGGCATCCCTCTCCTGCGTGCTGGCTGCACTCCAGCAGCAGCGAGTCGCGCATCTCAACATGTCCCCCGCTCTGCGTGTCGTGAACCAGCCCAATCCCAGCCGTGGGCGTGCGGGATTTCCGAATTGGCTCTGATAGCCGCCTGCCCATTACGTACTAATTGGCTTGGCAGGGTCTCGCCCAACCAAATCGATTCTTGGGGACTGCGCGCAATCGCACGGCGTATCCAGCGGTGCTTTCTCTCTCTCGCCAGATGAAAATTGCGTCAACCCGCCGATACTGCTTCTCGACGCCGCCATGGAACATTGCACCACGAGTCAACCACGCGCCTCCGCATGTAGCTCCTGCCAGCCGATACTGCTTTTTCCTGGCGATCGAGATCCGTCCCGGGTCCAGCCAGGCGCAGGCTCGTCCATCCGCTGCAGCGGACGCCGTGCAGCACACCGGGCAGCAAGACCAGATCCACCACTCGGCCGATCGCTGATCCCGCCCGTGCCGGGACAATCAGTGTTTGTCGCCGTCGCTGACAACAATTCTTTACTTGATTCCATGCCACTTCGATCTGACTGGATGTGAAGTCACACCGTTTATCTCCACCGACTGGCTGGATGCCGACTCTACAGCGCTACCGCTATGCTACTTTGGTTCCGTGAACGCACTTTGAGGAGACCTCAGCCCATCTGACAGTCATCCATCCACGTAGAGCAAGAGCGCGAGCTCATCTTTGCTGTTGTCGCCGCCACGTTCCTTTCGGGCTGCAATGTGTCTCGCGACTACCCAAAGCGTCTGCTGGGTTTCGTCATTCGTCGTTCTACCTTCACTCCACGTCCAATGATTTCGGCAGCCCTGCGTTCCGAGCGACCGCACACGCTCCACATTTTGGCGGAGACACACAGGCCAGCGCAGCGACAGCATCACCACACGGAATCTCCATCACACCGATAAGGCGGCACGCGATGCTTTGAAATCCCGCAACCGCCTTGCAGTGGTCACACATCATGCATCTAAGAGGCACAGTTGCTGCACTTCCAGACGGATGGACGAAGCTTTCGCGAGGCGCAGCTCCACCATGCGTCATCCAAGACACGTTCTCACCTGAAAAGCATGTCAATCCTATTTCTGGCACCCTGACGGTAAGGATCAACATTTCTCAGCACAAATATGCGAATGCTTTCCAGAAGGAGTGCCGGAGCTTTTTACCGGAATCAGCAGCATTTATCACGTTCCACTCTCTCGTCAGGACTCCGAAAGTTGAGCTCCTTTAGGATATTGGAATGGCTGCGCGAACGCGGTTCTACCTTGCTATATGCTTTCAAACGCTGAGGAAATGCGGAGGAAGGTAATTGACTTGGCAAATGTGTTTCTGCCAGGAGCCGGGCGGGCCGGAGTAGTGCGCCAGGCTCCCCGATGCAATGACGCTGTTTGAGAAAACCGGGCCCTTCGACGGACCGACGAACCTTCTAACCGCTGGACGACATAGGCCGTTTAGCATAAGATGAGGGAATATCTAGCATTCCGTTTCTTGACAGGGCTGTGCCACGGGCCCAGAGCCCGAGGCCCTTGCGCGACCAGCTCACACACTCCGACCGTGACGTACGTCCCCTGCTGTGTTTGAGCCGAGGGCTGATTGAAGGACGCAGCTTCCATTACGATTTACCGCTATCTCACCACCTCTCTCCCAGCCAGCTGTACAGCGCCTGCGCCACCTCGGCCGGCTTCTCCATCGTACACCAATGCGTAGAGTCAATCTGTCTGATCTCCAACTCCGGCAGCAGCCCTGCCTGTCTTGGGGGTTCAATGAATGAAGGCAAGCATATGTCGTCTCGCGAGCAGGCTATGAACAAAGTCGGAGCTCTAATGGTCAACCGCTCGCCTCGAATATGCCTCTCCTTTTCCCAGTTCAGGTTGAGAACATAAACTTTGTACCAATTGAAAGGTGCAGCAAATCCGCACTCCCCCATCCTGGCCATATACTCCTCCCTCCAGCCGTTGCCCTCCCTTGCATATTCCCGTAGCTCGACTCTCCGGTCCGCTTCCAGGTACTCCCGGACCGCGCCGCGCGTGCAGAAAATATCCCTCAGCCAGTTGTTCCGGTTTCCGTGCAGGGCAGTCCAGAAGCTCTCCAGGCGATCGCGGGTCAGCTCCGGCGCATCCGGCTCGGTGAAGTACTCCCAGTACGCGTAGCGGGCGTGGCCGGTGGCCTCCTCGAGCGCGAAGTTGAGGTACTCCAGGCTGAAGGGCGACTCGCGGTCGGGCGGCATGTAGGCGACGTTGACCAGTACCAGGCCGACGACCAGGGCGGGCCCGCGCCAGAGCCACATGCGCTGGGCCAGGAAGGCGCCCCAGTCGTGGCCGACGACGACGGCCTGCGCGACGCCCTCGCCCGTGAGCAGCTCGGCTAGGTCGGCGGCCATGAGGTCGGACGTGTACATGGCCGGGTCGGCGGGCTTGGACGTGCCGCCGAAGCCGAGCAGGTCGGGCGCGATCATGCGGTGCCCGAGCGGCCGCAGCGCCGGGATGATGCGCGACCACAGGAAGGCGCTGTCCGGGAAGCCGTGCAGGAACAGGATAGGCGGCTTGGTGTAGACGCCATTGTCGCTGAAGCGGTGGGCGCCGCGGGCCGCAGAGAGCGCCGTCGTGGCAGGAGCCGGCGTGGCTGGTTGGGTGTCGTAGTAAGTGTACGTCAGTGCGCGTGACGTCGTGAAGGTCTTCCGGGTAAGGCGTTCCATCTCCTCCTATTCTTCCGTCCTACTTCTTATTTTCCCGTCTCGGTGCTGCTTGTTCTTGCCTGCCGTTTAGCTCCCGTTCCTCGTGATGGAGGCCTGTTTGCTGCAGGGCCAGGACGCCACGGACGTAATGAGGCAACGTTCCTTTCGAAAGGTGGCGGGGTCGTTTGGGCTGCGAGGGGCAGCAGCCAAGCTACCGTTCGCGCACGCCAGAGGGCGAAAGGGATGCCGGTTTATATTGCGTTCTCCACACTGCCATTTTTAACGCTCTTAGTTGGGATCCTCTACGGCCGGGACCTGGGCTGCATCGCCAGGTCGGATTAGCAGCGGTTGCTGCTCCATTCGGGCCTGTCCACCGATGGCGTTTCGGCGAGCGAAAGCATAAACGCAGAGAGGGCCAGGGCACGCGCTCCGCGACCTGTCGTTCAACCGTGCTTTTCTTGTCTTGGGGGGCGTCTGAAGATTCGAATGGGTACCGCCTGCGAATTCGCCGAGCCAGAGCGGGGCGGGCAAGCCATAAGACCAGACTGGCCCCCCCCTTCACCGCCCCCAATCGTCAAAAGCACCGTCGCCAAACTCGCTTAATGCGGGCGCTTGCTGTATTCTGCAACCGCGTGGTGCCAGAGCCTGGGCCACCCACCTCGTCCCTGGCCGGAGGTTTTTCCGGACGGCGGCTGGTGCGTCAGCGGCGAATAAGGAGCGCGAGGGGCGGGTAGGATGATGATGGTGTGCAAGGTTTCACGCCTCTTACAACATGATGCCGCCGATCACGCCCCTTTTGCTATTGGAGAACCACGTCTATAATTCGTATCGTCCCTAATCCAGGGAGCACAGAGAGGAGAGCAACAACAAATGGCTTCCGATTGGATTTCTAATCTAAAAAAGAACAAGCGATCATCGCCATGCGCCACGGCCGTATCGTCTCTCCCTCTGCAGCAAAGATCATTTCCAGATCCGACTTGGTCCTCCACGTTTCCGGCGTCGCCGCAGTGTCTCGAAACCCCCTCCGTACCCACCTTTCCGTCTCGCTGCGGGCCGGTCCATCAATTTCCTTTTTTTTTTTCTTCTCTCTCTTTCCTCCTTAGTTCTTGACGGCGGCGGGGTCATCGATCCTCTTGCCGTTCCTGTCGAAGTGGATCGACTTGTTGTACCACAGGGCGTGCTGCAGGGCCCAGGCGATCTCCATGCCCTTGAGGCCGAGCTCCATGGACAGCGGCGGGGGCTTGTCGTCGACGATGCTCTCGCAGAACTCGTTGGCCTCGGTGGCGAAGGCGTCCTCAAAGCGCTCCCAGTACTCCGGCGGCACCTCGTGGTTGATGCCGTCGGCGTTGGCGACCTGGATGTGGTTCTGGAGGTGAGGGGGGGCATGTCAGCGGCTGCTGTGCTGGTTAGAGGGGCAAAGTGAAGACTGACGATGCGCGGGATCAGGTTGACCATGATCTTGCCGTGGGTGCCGATGATCTCGGTGGACACGTCCTGGCCGTGGGCCTGGGTGCGCGAGTTGTAGAAGTAGGCCATCTTGCCGTCCCAGAACTCGATGACGCCGATGCCGTTGTCGACGTCGCGCGACTGGGCCAGCTCGGGGTGGTGGGTGAGGGTGCCGATGGCGAAGACGGTCTTGGGCACGATGTGCTCGCCCAGGAACCACAGCGTCAGGTCGACGTCGTGGATGCTGCAGTCGACGAAGATGGCGCCGTTCTTGGACGCGTAGCGCACGAAGAAGCCCGTGTCGTCGCGCAGGTCGCCCGTCTGGCTGCGCACCAGGAACGGCGTGCCGATGGCGCCGGCGTCGATCTTGGCCTTGGCCTCGCGGTACGACGCGTCGAAGCGGCGCGAGTAGCCGGCCATCACCTTGAGATGCGGGTTCGCGGCCGCGGCCGAGACGACGGAGCGGGCCTGTGGGATGCAACATGCTTTGCGCGTGAGCTTGGTCGCCGTCCGGCCGTCAGGCAAGTGGGTTACGTACGTCTTCCAGCGAGGTGCTCAGCGGCTTCTCGCACAGCACGTGCAGCCCCTTCGCGATGGCCGCGTTGGCCTGCGGCGCGTGCAGGTCGGTGCTGGTCGACACCCACACGGCCTCGAGCCCGGGGTGCTTGAGCATGTCGTCGTAGTTGTCGTAGACGGTCGTGCCGCTGCCCGGCCCCCAGAACTCGCGCGCCCACTTCAGCTCGACCTCGCTGATGGTGCACACCGCGACCAGCTTGGCCGTCGGCGTGCGGTACATCAGCGTCTTCGCGTGCCGCTTGCCCATGCGGCCCAGCCCGACGATGCCGATCTGCACCTGCCGCGTGGGCGCCTTGGCCGGCATGTTGTGGAGCGAGTCCATGTTGTTGACTCCCGGGGCCATGGTGGCGGTGGTGGAGGGGCTCGGAGTTAGGACGGGGATTGGGCTAGGTGTGGTTTCTAGACGGGTTGGAGCTCAGCAGAGCAGAGAAGAGGGGTGAGGGAAGAAGAGAGGGAGGATTAGATGCTTGGAAGCGGGCTCCGAGCGAGGCGCAAGCCGCCCTTTTTAAATCCATCTGCCCGGTTTTTGGCTCGTGGTGGGATGTGGGATGCCAGCTCTGGAGCTCTGGTGGGGTTGCAGCTGCCGTCGATGGTCTGGGAGCTATCTGGAGCTGCGTCGGGAATGATTGCCCCGCGGCTGGAGTGTGCCCCGCGGACTTCGCGCCGGTCGGGGAAGGTTTGGCGCGGCCAGACGCCGGGCGCGTCACGCGTCGCGGGGAAAGAATGCCCCTTGCGGAACGTGAGAGCGTCCGGCAGCAAACATTCGACGAGTCGTTGGTGTTGAGGGTCCGTTAGGTGCAGCAAAGGGTCCAGAAATCGAGCCCTGGACGCCCCCGCTACCCCGCACTACGCCAGCATTGACGTCAAACGGATCGTGGGACCGAAGAGAAAAAAGTGTTGCGGCTCACGCGGAGATTGGTGCTTCACATGGGCCATATTGCCTGTCTTGTCCCTCCTCCTTCCCCCGGATAGAAATCCATATGCTAACAAACACGCTGGCGCCCCAAGATTACTACATCCAGGTGTCTCGTGGCAGGTAAGGCGTGCAATCCAACGGAATTGAAGATCCATCCAAAACACCCGTCGGGGCACCCGTCCTGCCCCACGGGGGAAATAAAAAAAGTCTAGTCAATCGCCAAAACGCCCTTCTTTCCCCCCGTCCGCATTCCTAGCAATCGGACCCACCAATTCATTTCCACCTCCCGAAGAGTTTTTTTCCCTTCTTTCCTCTCTCAAGCCCTCTTCTCCCACGCCATCGCAACCATCTCCCAGTACCGCTCCGGCTCCTGCCTCATGTGGCCCACGTGCGGGCTCCCCTCGAACACCACGCGCCGCACGCTCAGGCCCTTGGCGCCCTCCGCCTCGGCGGCATGCTCCTCGACGTCGGCGGCCAGGATGATGGCGTCGGCGGCGGAGAAGGCGTAGGTGCGGGGGGCGGCGGGCGCCAGGTGGTCGGGGTCGTTGAGCACCTCGCGCATCTGCATGGACAGCGTCTGCACGCCCAGCAGCGGCGGGAGGTGGAAGAAGACGACCAGCAGCGCGGCGACGAAGGCCTGCAGCGGCCAGCGCACCAGCGGGAACGACGGCAGCGCCATGCTCATCGCCGCGAAGCCCTGCTTGAAGCGCGACCGCCCCGGCGCCGAGTCGTACACGACGGCGCGCGCGGGCAGGGGGGCGCCCGTCAGCAGCCGGTACTGGCCGCATATCATAGCGAGGTGGCCGCAGCCGCCGTTGGAGAGGGCGTGGACGAAGAGGCCGCCGCCGTCGGCGGTGGAGCTGTTGCTGGTGCTGGTGCCGTTGACGGTGGTGGCCGGGCAGTACGAGCAGATGGCGGCCAGGGCCGGGGCCAGCTCCCGCTTCTGGCGCGCGGCGGTGCTGAAGAAGAAGTCGTTGGTCGCGCACGTCACCAGCAGGATGGGCGTGGCCGGGTACAGGGTCTGGTAGTAGGTGGTGTACTTGGCCACGTGCCGCAGGCTGGCGTCCATCCACGAGCACAGCAGGATCAGGCCGGGCGTGCCCGTGGTGCGCGGCGCGAGCGACGCGGCGGTGGGCTCGACGGCGGCGCCGTTGCTGTTGCTGGTGGCCGGGTCGTACAGGTAGGTCTTGTGGTTGAGGCGCTGGAAGCCGGGGAGCGCGGGGCCCTTGGTGGTGGGCTGCTTGTCGGCCATCTTTTTTTCTCTCTCGCGCGCGCTCTCACTCTCGCTCCCTACTCTTTTCCGACGCTCGCGGTGGTTTTGAACTGGATCGCAAACAGGACGCGCAGGTGGAGAGTAATCATAAAGCACCTGCAAAAGGCAAAAAGATACCGAGCTGGATATCACTAATCACCAACGCAGAGGGCGGCCAAGGAGCGTTGAGGAAACGGGATGGAGCTGGCTGCGACTGTTGCGCCGTCTGCTGCCTCGCCCCAACAGGCTCCGGTGTTCGGCCGTAAACTGGAGTGACGGGCGCGCGCCGGCGAGTCATTGGGCCGCACCCAGCCAGTCCATGTTTCACGCCCGGCACTCACCGCCGCTTGTCTCTTTTGCTTCAACACCACCAAGGCCGGTGGAGAAACATCCCGCCGCGGTCGGGACGCTGTTGGGACTCTCGGACATGCTTTCCAGACGAGCTTGTGATCGCCGACCGTAAGCGAGGACACCGTCTCTCTCCCGTCTCTGGCGTCCATCATCACTCTCGATCACCCAGAGAGCTCTCACTTTCTTCTACTTCTGTGACATTTCTTTTCCCTCGAAAAAATTCCGATTGTTTCCTCTCCACGTTGCCCCGACGCCTCACTTCCAGTCCGCTCAAGAAGTCTCGCCCTTGCCACTCACACCTCGGCTATTCAGAGCAGAAAAGCTTGCACAATACCACGTACTGGTCCGCGGATACCTGCGATAGCCCGCATGGCCCTTCAAAGAATTTATGTCACAATAATCGGTCATACGCGTAGCCCCGGTCGTTCAGTGTCTGACCCTTTCTCATCTCCGAGCAAAGCCCGGTAGTCTTTCGAAATTCGAGTATTGCGTCCGGACGTAGCATTAAGTCTTGTGGAGTTCCCTTTGGGACCCGTCAGAACACATGACTGCTTGCTGCTTCGCGAAAATGGCGCAGTACCTGTGCGATGGAGCAGCTGACGCATTCCTCACTTGAAATACTGTGAATCGTTGACAAGCATGAAATGACATCGCATACGACCATCCGTTTCCCCGCAACCACCAGGCATTGCTGGATACGGGTCTCTGATGCCAGAGCAACGAAGAAGGGGGCAGCGATGTTCGGCTAACCCCATACAGGCCTTGGTCCCTTTCACGGTAGCTTTGAGAATTTCGAGATGGCATTCTGCTTTTGAGAGCGGCTTTAGTTTCACGCAACAACTTCCGGCTTGTTCGGTGGTCAGATGATCATGAGTCTTACACACATTAATGGTCTTGTTGTACTGCATATTTCCTGCGAGAATTATGCGCTGGAGACTGACCGTGGGCACAAGACCTCTACAACGCTATCTATGGCTGCATTTCTCAGAAGCCTGACTTGACCCACTAGTCCAGATTTTGCATTGCGAGTACCACACTTGTTTGTGGCCCTGCCTTGTAATAACCACTAACTTCCGGCACCGACCTCATCTGTTTTTCCGTTTTCAAAACTCGTCTACAGCAGTCGTGCCAGGGGTTTGTTCAATGGGGAGGTACAGCACTGAAAGGCGCCCCGCCATCTTACAATCATGATAGCTCGTCGCTAGTCAATAATGCAATGTATCCATAGTTACCGTTGAGTATGAATGGTTTGAGTCGTTTCAAGTTCAAGAGCTTAGAGTGAAATATTGCCGCATGCCTTCTTCATCCGCCCATAAAGTAAAAGATAATAATTTCACTTCCTTGTTTCTCGTAATGCGCAAATGAATATACGAAGATTTCATTGCGAGCCTTTGACATGGCCAAACTTAAACTATTCGCCCGGCATCCCTTTTAAATTCCAATCCCTCGTGCTCCAGGTTTCCCCCCGGCTCTAAGACAGTAGATCGTCAGGCAGACTGCAGACGACCGGATATCGAGAATCATGAGACCCTTTTAATCTGTACACATGTTTCCCTATATCCTTTCGGCAAGTTGAGAGCTTAAAGGCTGTTCGCATGTTGGATTACTTCACACACTGAGCAGCTATCAAAGTCTGAAAGTGCAATAAAATGCACACCCAGGCCAAGGGACAAGATGAGGAACGAACTTTTTTTTTTTTGAGCAATGCGTTGGCAGTCTCGTCTTTCCTTTTCCACAAACGTAGATCTCGTTGGCGGCGCAGCCCCTGAAGTGGAGACGATGCAGAACAGCAAGGAGGGTTGACATTGGGCATCATCCTTCCATCATGATGATCGATCTCTCAGCACATATCCGACTGCAGAGCCAGCGATTCAAAGATCTCAAGCATCCAGGGAAGCGTCTCCACCTACACGCCTTTCAGAAACTTTCCTATTGATAGGAAGGAGTGGGAATCCACGGAAATAGCTTCGACCATACTAAATAGGCACTCTCGAATGGTACAGTGAAGACATCTTGTCAGACCTCTTTTTTTCAATCCCCTCGACGTTTTCTTTGATCCAGAAGACTTCGTCAGCCTTGCGAAGGCCCAACGAATCTCGATCCCGCTTGGCTAATCGAAGAAGACGACTGGACACTGGAATCCTTCGTTTCAAGTCTAAGCGCAGTCCCGGCGAGCGAGGATCAGAACAAACTCGGCCCCAAATCTTGGACTGAGCACGATTGCGCGCAACTTTGGAGATGCACAATCCGCTGCCTGATGCCGAATCGCAGCGGCCTGGAGTTTTTGTGACGCTTACCAACGAGACTGGCTTTGAGTCTTCATTTTCTGTAATCACTGATGGGGGCCAAAATCTTTGCTGGGTGTGGTGAATCTCGGTGCTGCGAATGGAATACGAGCGGGACTAATCATCTGAGTTGAGGCACGGCCGCAAAGCAGTAGTGACATGATAAGCGTCGCGTATTTAGCGATATTCCATTGTGTTGGAGCTTCCGAAAGATGAGAGTTTTTCATTTGATGTTGGTGATGCGTGCTCAGTATCAAGCAATACTTGATATTACCTCTAATATTTGAGTCATGTCATGGAAAGGCTCTGGGATGGTGCCATCCTAGCGCAGTGCGGCGACTTCCGACGTCAGAGCTGGACTTGTGATCGATTCAGTGAGCTCATGGCTCTCATCAACTCAATGCATGCACTTGTTCAGAAAGGGATCCTCGTGCTTTAATTGTTCTTAATTGTTCTGAGACTGTCCAAAGTAGCCCAGAAAATTAATGGTAGTAGGTATCTTTATCCAATCTGACCTCCTCAATTCCGCTCGTTCAAAGAGCTTCTCGTGCCCCCCTCTTTCGGTTGAATGACTTAACGGTGCTCACCGGTGCCAACGCAGAAAGGAACGGGGTAAGTGGCGCTCGAGCAGAGACGGATGACGCCCTTGACCCAGGCGAGGTCCTTGTAGGACTGGCTGGTGTAGACGTCGGAGGTGAAGTCGGAGGTCTTGGGGTTGTCGGTACAGCCGGTCAGGACCTTGCCGGTGTAGCGGACGGTGTCCGGGTTGGAGACGATGAGGCCGCTCTTGCCGGCGGGCACGTAGAAGGCGTAGGAGGTGGTCTGGGAGGTGGTCCAGGTGGTGCCGTAGTCGATGCTGAGCGAGGCCGAGATGACGGACTCGATGGAGGCCTCGAAGCCGGTCGAGATGGTGAGCGAGTTGGCGAGCGAGTAGCCGTCGGTGACGGTCACGAGGGCCTGGTCGACCTCGGCGGTGACGACCGACGACATGGGCACGTCCCACTGCTGGAAGTTGGCCTTGTTCTGGAGCTGCACCTCGGACGACTCCTCGCAGTCGGCGCGCTTGCCGAGGCCGAGGGGCGCGGTGAAGTTGGAGGGCGCCTTGCCGCCGGTGGTGGGGTAGATCTGGTTGCCCAGGTGGGCAAAGGGAGGCGGGGGCGGCTGCTCGCGCTTCTTGAGGGCGTCGTAGTCGGCGGCCTTCATGACGGTGTGCAGGCCATCCTGGCCAAAGAGAATGACATCGTCCTCGTTCAGGATGCGCCTCTCGATGGCCTTGTCGGTGGGGAGGGCGGCGGCAACGGCGGCAAGGCCGAGGAGGGCGGTCTTGACGTGCATGTTGATGGAGTGGCTGAACGATTGTCTTGGAGAAAGAGAGTGAGGGTTGAGGCGGTTGCTGGTGGTGAGAGAGGGGCTGCCTTATGCAGACGTGGTGGCTTAAATACAGACCGACGTCTTCGTGAAGCGCTGGACTGGCGTTCGCCCTCGGGTCTGGCTATCACGCTCCGGCTGATGCGGAAGGCAGAGGCTCACTGACTCCCCAGGTCTCCACGGTGGTCACGAAGCAGCGGCCAAATTACGGCCACCGTTCGATAGTTACTCCAGTTCACGGACGGCAGCAAGTAGGCATCCAGCGCGGCTGGCAGTGCCGACTGCGGCAGACTCCGCGGGCCAGTCTCGAGGCGTGCAATTGCATGGTGCGGCAACGTGGAGCCAAGAATAGCAAGCTATGAACAGTGCTCTGCGAGTCAATTGTGGCCCATGTGGGGGGTGACAGGCATTGGAGATGCCGGATGCGGCAAGAGACGGTGCGGCGGCCTACAACACGTCCCGCCAGCTATCGCATTTCGCCTGGAACTGCGATTCCCGTGCAAGCCTGAGCCTGGTCCCAGTGTCGGTCTCCATGCCGTCATGGTGGTGGCGATAAGGGCCAGCCTTGCTCCATCAAGGTGAAACCCACGATCTTCCAGGCCGGCGCGCCTGGAGCACGATACAGGACCGCACAAGTCGATTGGGCGTTTGCAAGCCGGCCATTGCGGAGAGGCGCCGAGCAGCGATTTCGCGACGCCGTGGGGCCAGGGACTCCGGGACTCCTCTCGACAGTCAGGTGTCCCGAGCTACTCATGCTGCCATGTTCAGGCCGCCGTGCATCAATTGAAAGGGTCCACGCTCGGGGCAGCGTCGAGGCGGTGGTGAGCGTGCCAAGAAGCTCCGCCGAGCGGGAGCAGTCGGATTGGAGCAGCTGGACGCTGTGACGTAGAGGAAAGGGGAAATCCTGGCCGTATGCGGTAGTCGCGAGGCGAGAGAGCAGCAGGAACTGACTAGCGCGGGTGTTGCTGGAGCAGGGCAGCGCGCGGCGAGTCGTGGCCGCTGTGCTTAGAGGGCCTTAAGCGCACCAAGAAACACCGGGCTCGTGTATGCAAGGGGCGAGCGAGACGGCATGCGGCTCCGCGGGTGATGTCTTGCTGGAGGGCGGCGGCAGGCGAGCCAGGGAGACGGCAGCGGCGCGATAGAGTGCGCGATCGGCAAGATGTGGCGGCACGCCTGGCGCGCGGATCCCAATTCAACACCTTCACCGACACCACCAAACACCACCGTTTCCACCGCCCATCGGCCGCCGTTCCAGCGCGCATCACGCTCCGCAGCCTGCCCGGCTCCCGCGCGTCTTCTCCCGCGATGCCCGTCATGGTTCTCGCTGCTCAGCCCGCAAAGCTTCTGTTCTCCGCGCCCCAATGGACGCCTTCAGGCCGCCGTGATGGGGCTGCCAATCACTACTGCTTCAATTTTCAGGCATCCACCTCGTCCAGCTTCCAAGCGGCACAAACCGCAACGTGTGTCGGGCCCTTCGACCACGAGCGCGTCGACGATTCATGCCAAGCCGGACGCTGATATGGCCATTTCCCTTACCACTTTCAACCAGCAAACCGATTGCCCATGGTCAGGAAGCCTGCGTGACCGAACGCCGGACAAGCCCGGTGTATTGCTGCCGCAAGCGAGCACCGAGGGCCAGACTCCGGGGGTACAGAGGATGCCACCAGCTATAAATCAGCCAGCCGACGGGCTTCTTTCTTGTCGCTACCATCAGGCCCTCCAAGTCTCCCCAAATCCTCAAGCATTCTCTTGGCCAATAGCCTTTTCCAGTTCCATTCCAGCACGTCAAAATGTTCTTCTCCAAGTTCTTCACCGTTACCGTCTTGGCGGTTCTCTCCGCTGGGTAGGCCTCCTGTTGCATGCCGACGGACCACACGCTGACTGTTGCCTCATAGCGTTGCCGCAGACGACCACGACAGCTGCACTGTATGTCCCATTGCCCCGTTGCTTACGAAATGCCCTTCTAACATGAATTGCACAGTGTCACAACGGCGGTACGGATTCCGCCATATGACTTTCAGAGATCATAGCACTAACACGTCACAGATAGCTACAACTGGAGAATTACGACCGGTAAGCAGAAGAGCATGGAATCTATTCCAATCTGCACCGATGCTGACAAGTTCCAGCCGCCTGCGATCTTTACAGGTCTCAGAACTGGAGGGTGAGTCTGCTCCACTCTATTTGCGAACATCGGACACTGATAGAATGCAATAGAACGGCAAGGTCCACTACGACACCCCCAGCGGCCGTGTAAGTGGCCGATATCTAGCTCGGTGAAATCCTCTTACCTGCTTCAACCTTCTGACGGCTTTTCCAGTGCACTCAAGATGACGACACCCAGTTTGTCATGGGCAAGGAGTGGGAGGCTGCTTGCAGGACCACCGCCAAGAACGGCTTCCTGTGCGCCAGCGGCGGTGGCACCTGCTACCAGCCCGACGAGGACCAGATCCGCGGTTGGTGCTGAGCGTTTGTGGACATGTCCTTGCTACTATTTTCTTGGGGGTTTGGACGTATGGAATACCTACTTGTCACATTTGTGGTGGAATCAATTTGAATTCGATATTTTCCAAGAGCACTATTATTCCGTTTTTCAAGCCTTTGGCCATGCCTCGATACGCTCTGTTGCTCTCTGTGAATATCTGGTACGCGGGCCATCATTTCCCCATCCGTGGGATATATGTGCTGCGGAAGTCCTCGTCCAGGGGTTTGGGTGTGGGCTGGCCACGTTCACCTGACGGGCCGCTCCGTCTTCCAGATGAAATTTGAGTTCTGAACTTGGCATTAAATACTTGTGGGCAATACGAAAAACGAAATTTGCGATGGTTCATGTAAACAATAAGTTTCCGGACAAAAGGGAACTTTGCGGTTGTTGAACTCATCAGCCCCGTCAGAATCACTTCTCCAAGGCAAAGCTGACCGGAGCAGGAAGCTAATGACATTCATCTAAAACTGTTAGAAGGCATATCAGCTTTCATTAGGCTATCCAGATGCTTGCCCGTCGTAGCGTGTGAAGTGCACTGCACGATCCCTTCCCTTTTTGAAGTCTCGGCTACCAGGTGGCGTACCCGAAGCCGTGTCCCGAATCCGAACCACCAGCCTAACACCGAGCCCGGTGACGGTCCGTGAGACATGGCCGAGTATCTTGCATCCTTTCATTGGCGCAGCATTCTCCTCATGCCTGCCGACCCCACAGAAACGTGGTATTCCGGGGATGCCTTACCTTCCCTTCAGGTAACCCGAAGATCGCCAAGACCCCGTTCATCTCAAACACCGAAGGAAAACGCATAGGCGACCGCTCTTCCCCAGAGAACGGTAAATTCCTCGATGTTTTGGAAGTCATGAGTCTGTGTCGCATTCAAGCGTCCAACTTAACTTTCCAGATCTGGCTTATCGAAGCGCATCTCCCTCCAAAAAGCACTGATCTTCCTCCGCAATGCTCAATGCTTCTACCAAACACCAGGGCGCATACTGTCCTCTGCAGCAATATACGAAGGTAGGCGAAAGCACTGGGGTGCCTGACAGATGGAAGGAGGGAACTGGCAAGCACAGCACCACACCTCTCTCGTCCGGAGAAGTATTTATACCAGCCCATCCCACCGGCTCCTCCTGCATCACCAGGCAACCACAAGATCATCTTCATTACTCACACCCCACCTTCCCGAATCCGGCAACCCAACCAACCAACTAACCAACCAACCAACCAACCATGCAGCCCACCACCCTCCTCGCCCTCGCCCTCACGGCCCTCGCCCCCACCGCCCACGCATGCCGCCAGCTCAGCTGCGCCGGCGACGTGTGCGCCGCCTCGGCGACGGAGGGCGCGGCGACGCTGTGCGAGCTGCTCAAGGGGGCGCGCAGCGGCGACAAGACGCTGGTGGGGCGCGACGGGTGCGGCTGGGCGGCCGAGCCGGCGGCGGGCGTGGCGTCGGCGCTGGGCTGCGCCGCCGGCCTGAACCGCTACACCGGCGGCCTAGCCGTCTGGCGCGCCAACGACATCATGGACCCCGCCGGGATCGGCGCCTTCTCGTTCACGGCGCCGGACGGGAAGAGCACGGTCGGGAGCTGCGAGATCGTCAAGAATGTGGACTGCTGAGCGTGCGGAGCGGTGAGTGATCTGGTGGGGAAGGGGAAAGGGGATTGTTTGCTGACTTTGGAGTTTAGAGCGGTGGTGGAAGATGGATTGGATCTGAGGGGCTGTCTTTTCATGTCTATACACTATAAAACCTTGAACTCTGTTCATTTGTTGATTGATACAATTGACTCGTGGCATTTGAGCATCGGAATAGGCGACTGAGACAACACTGGAAGAGGATGGGTGCGGAGGACCGAATGATGAATGTGCAATTGAGTTCGATGACGAAGAAAAGAAAGAAGTTAGAAGTGATCATGAAGAGAACAACGGAACAGGTCAGGAGCTCAGAACACAAATCCGGATGCAGATCGGTATGAGGTCCAGGACGAATATTAGGATGTGGAGTCTGTAGCAAAGGGTGAGGAAGTGACTAGTGGACCTGCCATAGAACAAACGCGTAGCCTGGCTGGATGAGTTACAAGCAAGACGTCCAAGACACCTGGGTGAGTGTTTGGAGCTTGGCTATAACAATGTAAAAGATTCTCCTGTGAAGCTGAAGCGGTACACAGGCCCTATTATCCCCATGATGCAGAGCGAGCAGGTATCTTCTGCACCTGCAATATCTAAGATCAGATAGACCGTCTCGTGCTGAGTGTTCCGAACCGCGACGAAAAGCCGTTCAAGGGAGTCAAGTTCAATGGAGAGGCAAAGACTAACTTGACATTTTTCTCACAGTGCCAGGTGAGACGTCCAGACTTTGAGGCAGACTTGGGTTCTGCGTAAATCATCTTTCTGCGGCTTCGTCTTGCCATATACGATTCTGAGTTCCCTCCGAAAAATACTGCAACTTCGAGGCATCCCGGCCAGAAAATCTCATGGGATTTGCGAGTTGTTGATTCCGGGCACCACCTTCCCCACCAGATGTATTCTTTCACCATTATTAGCTAGTGATGGAGAACGGCAGCAGAGTGTTCTTATATTGCATCAAATTTCCGGTGTTCAGGGGCTCTACCAAAGGCCAGTTATTTTGCCAAACTTTCCGCATCCACCACAGTCGTTGCGTGTGATCGGAGGCATTGGAGGCATGGATTGGGAAGGCATTCATTGCTATCAAGAGATGTCCGACATTTCCCAATCCCACAGAGCAAACACAGTTTTGAAGAACTCCAACGGGCCCCATTCTCCTTCTACAGGAAATTAACCCGTTGACACTCCAGATGAAGCTCATCTGCCACCTCCCACGGCTAGGGTCTCAGCGCATGGCACCACAACCCCAAGTAAACCAGATGATGTTTCCAATCATGGGCACCATCTAAGTTAACATCTGGTGCCTGACTGACCACACCGCATATCACCCGTCTACGTATCCTACTCCTGACCACCGCATCCAGGCGGGATATCAGAAACCGGAACACCGCCATCTTTGTCAAGTCCACCTAAAATGAATTTCCCGTATCGACTGATCCGCCATCGACCGAACATTTTCTCACCGCCGTTTTCCACGGTCATGTAAGACGTGCGACGCTGCCCTCGCTTCCCTGCGCAGTCTCACCACGACCGACACATCAGTCGGCATACCCCGTTGACAACGACACTCGCCTGCTTCCCATCATGCTGCCCGCCATCATCCACTTCTGCTGGCCCTCACCAAAGCCCCGGAAAAAACAGGGAAGAGGAAACCCCCGAAGCTCCGCATCGCGCGAGAAACCCCACCGGCACAATAACGCGTTGAAGTACGGCGGGAGAAAAGAGTGAAAGCGCAAGGAGTGGCCCCGAACGGCAGCGGAGTCGGTGCGCAAAAGTGTTCTGTTCGTTCCTGCAGCGCTCTAGCTAGCTCGGACGCAAGGAAAGAGAAAGTAAGGGAGAGGACCTAGCCGTCGGCATGCCTTATAAGTAAGCCGCATCCCGCCGGACAGGCGGGCAGTGCGGCCCGTGCTTTCACGCACATTTCGGCGGCGCATGACCACGGAAATCCAGGTCCCGATCGCCGGGGGCGATGCTGTGGATTTGCGTATACCGTGCGAGGAAGCGGCCAGTCGCACCCGCGTCCGGAGGTGCTACCCTGCGGCTGCTGCGCACGCTCAAAGCCCGCGTGCGAGCTGTACCCAGCCGGCCGGCCGTTGCCTCGGTTTCCCATGTCGTTTGCCTCGCAATTTTCTGAGCACAGCAATGCACATGATTCGGGCTTTTTGTGTCGTTGTACAACAATCGTCGTTGTATTCCTACTCCATCGCAATCAAATCCTACATACACGCGTAAAAGGGGTATCTCTCGTTCCATGCATGAACACCGGAAGCCTAATAGCCCCGTATCAGATCCCTCAAAGGACCATTTCTTCTCTCTCGTAATTCTAGTAAAAGGAGAAACAGGAAAGAAAAAGACCAGCCAAGTGTAAGAGAGGTCTAGCAGCGTACGTTGTAGAGGTGCGTGGAGAGAGAAGACACAAGGAATTGAAGCGTGGTGTCATGGGTGTGCCTGGCCAGGCGCGACAATCATGCACCTCCTTGCGTGAGGTTGAAAGATGGTTGTCCCGTTCCTCTCTCGTCTTGGAGAAGATAGACGGTAGGAATGGGGACCCGAGCTCTGAAACGATAGAGCGGGAACATTCCCAAAAAGCGGGGAAGGTTGCCAAATGTCTTTTTTACACAATTTAGCGCCGTGGTTGCGTTTGCAGAACAGAAAAGTGTGTTGCTGCAACAAACATGAGACAGGTTTGGGGTATTGCACCAACATCGATCGGTGGAAACAGACAAACGCGAGCATGGAGAGACTTAGGCATATATAAAGCGGAAGGGGTTTCTTTGTCTCTCGCGAAGTGCTTGACATCCGAGATAAGATGCCGCCTTGCGCACTCGCTCGAAAAAGTGAGAGATGAGAATGAAGCAAATGCTAGGTGTTGAAGACAGAAAAGACTATATCCGACGATGCATATCCGTAGCAAGTAAACGCCCATGGATGCAGAAAATATGGAGACGTGTGAAAAAATCGCGGTGATGGCAGCGTCGAGTGGCCGAGGGGTGACATGATCGACAGTAGTAGTGACGATCGTGAATGCGGAATAGCGGGGTGGAGATGTTGTGTGATGCGAAGGATCGCGATCTCGATCGGTTGGATATGAACAACCCGAATAGTGGGGAATAATGTGCTTTGCGGAGGAGAGCGGATGCATTATGCGATGCTGATTCCAGCGGCATAGACGAGGGTGTGCAGCTGGTGTCGAATGCAGGCCTGCCGCGGAACGCGCTCCTGGCGTTGCTAGCTGGAGGAGGCATACCACCATGCGAAGATGACGCTACCGATGAACAAGAGCCAACGCTGAGCGATGACCGAACGGTTTATAAGACTGTACAAGCGTTTCCGGCATGCCTGTCAGCAACAACCGAAATATGGTACACGCATTAGCATGGTAGTCTTGGTCTTCGGATGTTGAACCAAGCCAAACACCAAACGAACTCGCCATGCGTGAAAAAAGAAGCAAAAGAAAACGAAGGCTAAAGACCGGACAAATTGAAGCCAGAAAAGAAAAAAAAAATTGGATGACGTTGAGTAAAAGACAGAGAAGAAGTAGACGATAGAAATTAGACAAATGTAAGGGCCTAAAGTCAGGGTTCGAAAGTATTCAGGCCCTATGCACCGGAAGGTTGGCATTTGGGAAGGGAGAAGTAGACAATCGAACGGAAGGAGCCACTCACCACCTTTGACTTTCAATTCTCCTGATCCACCCCACGACAATTTTTAGTCTTTCACGGACACTCGTAGTTGGCAGCAAGAGGTATTTCTCGTCTTCTGCGATGGGCAGGATGCTAGCGAACCAATAGGGGAATAGTGCGGGGTCGTCCGGAGGTCCGCCGTACGCATCCAAGATACGCCGATGCAACCAGGGCGCGCTATTGGCTCGCATACGCTCGATAAAGTCGACGCCGATTAGGAGCATTTCGCGGGTGGAAAGACTGTCGATAGTGGGCTCCGGCGCATTGTTTGTCTGCTGGTCCTCTGCAAGTTGTGCGTCGCGCAGTGCTTGTGCAGCTGTGAGATCCTCGGCTTCCAGACGCTCTTCCTCAGCAATGCTGACATCCTCGATACGCTCAACGTTGCCCATAGTGTAGCCATCGTGCGGCCCGTGGGAGCGCACTCTGAAGCGCGTTGTGCCTCGGGTTTCGATGAGACTTCGGCCATCAGGTAGCATCTGAGCATTGACAATCTGCAGCATTGTACCATACTCTTTGAAAGACACCGGGCCGAGGCTACCCTGATTGGCGCCTGAACGGTTGTACATGAGCATGCCAAACGTGCCGTTACCTTCTAATGCTCTCCGGATCATAAGACGATACCGTGGCTCGAAGATGTGCAGGAACGTAGGCATGGCCGGGAAGCCGAGCGTGCAGACGAAGAGGGCGGTGTCAAGCTCGGATGCGCCGCGTTCTTCTTGAGCGACGGCTGCCGCACGGGCAGCTACGAGCTCGGGACACAAGCCGGCAAGGAGCGCGACAAGAGTGTGGTTGTTGGCTTGGCCATCAAGAGAGGGAGGAATCGATAAAGATCGTCGACAGACCGGGCAATGTAGCGTATGATCCAAGGCTCGCGTAAGACACTTCCGGCAGAAGGTGTGCCCGCAGGCAGTTGTGACGGGTTCCAGAAGCAGGTTGTAGCACACGTGGCAATCCAGCTCTTTATGCGTCGCTTCGCCTAATCGATCCAGGACGGCGGCATCCAGATCACTGAAATCCCTCCCGTCGTCAGCCAACGAGATATACGACAAGTCCGCAGAGAAGTCCAAATGGCCCATTTCGGCAAGAGTGAACGTCGCAAGGAGACGACCTCCATGGAGAGTAGTGGCCCTGGACTCCGTGTGGGAATCTTGCTCGAGCCCATCCATCGGAGTGTCTGCCGAGCGATTAATCACCTGGAGCATGAGCGGGGAGTCTTCGGCCTGAGATCTGCTTTCTGCCACCACCTGCACCACCAACTCCATGACTTTTGACAGCGTGACGTCCACATTGCACTCGCCGACGGCATGCTCCCTCCCGCAATCCACCAAGGGACACCTGATTCCGAACCGGCGCTCGGGAGTCGCGGGATAGGAAATATTTTGGCGCTGGAAGGACTCGGGGAGGCAGTCGCGGCAAAGCGAATGGCCGCACGGCAGAGTGACGGGGGTGCGGAAAGGGTGCGAGCATTGAGGGCACTGCACCAGCCGGACGAGAGCGCGGGCGTCCGCGTGGGCAGCTAGAGCATCGCTGATGCCGTCGTCCGCCGTGCTGTCATGGCTTCGCATGAAGGCGGATGGGGCGAGCGCGAGATCCAAGGACTTCTCTCCACTATCTGTGAAAGAGTGTCCTGCGGCGTGTAGCAAGCTCATAAAGCGAGATTTGTGAGGGCAGCCTCCATGCAACGGGGCGAGGCCGGGGTGGTGGTGATGGGGCGGCGGTGCGGGCGAAGCGACGGATGCTCAGACGGCCGTGAGGGCGAGGGCGTGTGGATAGCGGGGGGTGGAACAAGGGTCTTCGGGCGGTCGATGAAGTCACTAGGCTGGGCCGGGAGGCAGGCGTGCAGCTGAGTGGCTGCTGGGGCGTTGGGGCGTCAGATCTGGCAGGGCGGAGAGATGCGATGCGATGCGACGCGCTTCCTTGCGCGGTGGGCCGCCACCGGTATCGACGGGATTGGAAAGAGCCCGGGAGCTGGGATGCGGGCGGCGATCACTCGCGCAGATGGGCTGGGTGCTCGTCTTGCGGGCGGGGCGCGGTGCTCATAATAACGTCGCGGCGGTGGCGTGGTGTCTCGCGGGGCCTCGGGGCGTTGGCGGAGGGCAGCGCAGAGGGTGGACACGAGGACTGCGAGTCGACGAGGTCATTATCATTGATTGGGCTGGCCAGGCAGATCGGCGATGGCTCTGTGTAGTGTGTAGGAGGCTTCACAATAGGGCAGAAGCCGATCGCGGGCACAAAAGACGATGCGCTGAGATCGCAGTTTGTTAGGAACTTGTGCCGGCCAGTCGGCCTTCCGGGGCAGTGGCGGACGGGCAGGCTGGCGGGCGTGCGGGCTCCAGCGCTGCCCGGTGACGCCAGCGCAAAACCCAGCCCGGCCGCGTGCCTGAGCCCCCCAAGTGCCGGCGTCTGCCTGCCTCGCCGTCCACGCCTGACGCCGGCCTGCCAGCGCAGGTCAGCGCAGGTCAACGCAAGTCATCGCAGGCCCACCGCGCTACGGCAGCTCGCCGCCCATGCGCAGCGCCGCTCGCTACACCGGCCTCTAGCTGCGTCCCAGACCCAGCCCGGCCCGGCACGTTCACCAAGCCGCCCAGCAGGACCGCCCACCGCCCGCCGCCCGCCGCTCGCGACTTGGCGGCAGAACGTTCACCCTGCTGCTGCCAGCGCAGTGTCTTGCGTCTGGCGCGCGCGACCCCAGATCCTCTGCGCGCCAGAAGCCCGCGAACCAAGATTGCTGCGCGGCCATGTCTCGGATACGGGCGCCGCCGCCGCCCTTGCCCGCCCTGGAAGCTGTCGGCTGGCTGCGCGCTGCGACCCGGCCGCCCTGCTGCAGCTGCCCGGCTGGAGGGCGAAGCTTTCTCTGCCTGCATCATGCCACAGCACCTCCTGGCGCGTCCCGACGGACCATGCGGACTTTGCTGGACAGGAAGCCTCGGAGAATAATCCGCACGCTCCACCTGCTCGCTGTGGCCACTGCCGTCTCTTCACCAGCCCCCACACGCCCCGTTCTTACATAGACTTCCTGATTCGGACCTCCGCTCCCCCAAAAGGCTGCCCTCTCGCATGCGGCCACACCCGCCTCCGCCGATTAGTGATCCGCCGTCCCTTTCGACCCGCGCAGCACGCAAACAGCAGCAGGCAGAGCTCTGGCTGCGGCGGCGGCGCGGCGGGAGCTGGCGCTGTGCGTGCGACGCAATGCTTTCGACCCTGTAGATCGTTTTGGTGCCGTCGAAGCGTCATCGACCTTCCCCAACCGGGCCGTCCATTGGCTCACCCCCCAAGCCGACGCTTTGCCCCCCTCCATCCGGGTCACCACACGCAGTCATCAAGCAGTCGCTCTCATCGCGCCCGCCCGAGCATAGATGTGTGCCCGCGTGCGCCAATCGGCGGCGTGCGAGCATCGACGAGCAAATCGATCACGAGCAAACGGCCTCCGGCCTTCAGCCGCGGCTAGCCTGGGCCCCGTTCACGTTCCCTCCTCGACGCCCGCTCTCGCTTGCCTAAACGCGCCGGTCTCTTGTCCGCGTTCTGGAAAAGGATAGAAGGGACGAGGAGGGACGGGATGTAGGGCTGAAAAGGGTGCCCACGGGCGCGGGCTGGTGGCCTGAGGGCTCCATACTAGACTCTACCAATCCTAGCTCGGCCACGCCGAACCGTCGAGCTGGATTGCTGTCGATTATTGCTTTAGGCTGGATCGGAAGTTTTCAGGGTTATCGGATCAATGCGCCCGAGCCCGACCGGACAGCAGTGGTGTTTGGTGGGAGCAGAAGAAGCAGCTAGCTCGCGAACATGGCTTCCCACGCCTCGGATGTTGCCAAGAAAGGCTACTGGCTGCATTTCCGGCGCAGGCGTGCAAAGGGCCCCGACCGCCAGCCCAAAAATGTGTTGACGCGTACATTATGCCCTCCTCCTGTGAAGATACGCTTTTCTGCGGTACCAGCTATCAAACGCCATGCGTCCCGCAGGACTGCTGCTGTGTTCAGCATCAGACCACTGTCAACCCGTGGTTCTACATAATGCATCCTGCACTCGGCCTAAGAGTACGACTCGACAGAGCACAACGCAAGGCGCAGCAAACGGGCTAGCGTAGCCGCAACAGCGCCGCACAAAACGCCCGCCGGCTTCTACCCAATAGCAAAAAGTTTCCGCAAAGTGTCCGGGAGCGCGCCACACAACCACACAGCCACACGGCGCGAGCCTGGCCGCTTATATATGTACATGACCTGAGGCGTGGTTCACGATGTGTGCTAGCTAGCTGCATCCTCAATCGTACGATACCCAAAGCTGAAAGTTTGACGTCCGGCCAGCTCGCTTCAACGGTCTGTCCGCAGTCGCGGAAATTGCAACGACAACACGTGCAGTGGCCGGATAGGCTCGCCGTCGCCACGGCTGCAATCTTCGCGCCGCCGGACAAACGTTCCGACCACTGACGTTGCGATGTACGCCGCCGATGCCCTTGCGCACCGCCTACATGCTGACGCGCAGTGCTGTCGAGCTAGACGTCTTGTCTACACGGTCGAGACTCGGCTCCCCAGCACAGTGCTCAAGCGCATCGTGTGAGATTGCTTGAATTACGTCCAGACAGGCACCCAAATCCACGTGTAAACAGGCATCCAGATCCGAACATACGTGCATCAAGATCACAACTGCTCTCCAGTTCACGACAAAACAACCACAGCGGAAGAAAAAAGCAGAGAGAAGCCGTCCAAGATCCGACCTAGCTGCGCGTATTCCGTATCGCCCCTTTCCCTTTCCCACCAGAAATTAATATCTGTACACAAAGGGTGTGCGCCAGCCCACCGGAGACCACCCATCACCATTGCACCCTTCCCTCCCTTGCCATGCTCATGCCGTGTCCCCGTGTCTAACAGAAAAAGCAAACAAACAATGAAAAAAGGAGAGGGGAAAAAATAGCCCGCACTACTACATGCGCGTGCCGTGTATCGTGCTCGCGCGCAGGGCCAAAGAGGAGTTCTCGCTCACCCATCCCCCCTGCATGTATGCCAGTCTTCCACTTTCATCGCATGTGCCTTTGCTCGATTCTTGCCTCTTTTGGCGTGTCACACACCCAACCCAAAAAGCCCAACTCCGTCAACGTCAAAAGAAAAAAAAGGTGAAAAGAGCATCACAGCCGAGAAACTATTGCCCCCGCGGTTTCCACTCTCGCTCTGGTCCCTGCATTTGGTATCCAAACAGAAACAGCCCGTCCCCTGTGCTGATCTCCCGCTCTTGCGATCATTCGGGTGGTTCCGTTGATAAAATGATATGTGCATGTTGTGGAAAAGAGGCAAAAACGGCGGATTCTGGTTGTGGCTGACGCATCATTCCGTTGGAGCACCAGACCCGATTGGAACGACGAGGTGCAGAAGCTGGGTCGGAACAGAAGGCGCTGACGTTTCGTTTCAGGTCCGTTGGGGTTTCGGGTGTTGTACAGCGCAAGTCCCCGAGAGGAGAAAAAAAAAGTCCATGACGCATGCAATATTCCTCTTCGGACAATGGTCTAATGTCCGACCAAAGTCCGCCCAGCGTCTATGACCATCTTGCCCCTCTTCAGATCCGTGTTTACCAGCAGCCTTCTCTTTTCCAGTAGCCGTGATCCACCGTTGAAATGCACTGGTTCTTGTGAATCCATCATTGGTGCTCTCATGTGGCTTCGATCGAGAGCTGGCTTGGTCGCCTACCAGTTCCGTTTGTTGCAACCGGCTCGCTATCGTCGCTTTCATCATCCGAGCTGCTTTCTTCCTCGAGGACAATCTGTCGGAGGACATTCTTGTCGAAGAGATCGATGACGAAACGACACACGGGAAGTCTGAAATGGTGCAATTCGAGAATGGCCATGACTTTGTGGAACATCGATGTTTTCTGGAATCCAGGGGCTTTCTTGGATTTGATGCTATTGGAATCGTCAGTGAGATAGTTCAACCAATGTCGAGCTAGTAGACATACCTGTGAAGGTCATTCGCGGCGCGCTTGGCCAGCACTGTGTTGCCCAGATCTGTGACAAGCTTGAGGATTCGGGCATTGAGCGGGTCGTTGTCGGTGATCTTGCTCGTGGCCTCGGCTGGGGGTTTCCTGTTGGTCTCTAAGACGGCAGGTGAAGCCCCCCAAGGTTTGATCTGAAACGTGTCAGTTGTGCCATGGTGAAGGACTTGCGAAAATCTTACGGAGAAAAGTTTCTTGAAATCCACGGGGATACAGAATCCCAGTGATTCGCCCATGATGTTTGTTGTAGCATCCCAGCCGTTCTCGATCAAAATTTCTTGTCCATGCAAGCTTCGTGAGATGAGTCCCAAAACGAAGAATGCTGTCCCACGTAGTGACATGACTTCAGACTCCTCGGCAATCTGCACGATGTACTTCGTAACATCCGTGTTCTCAAGGAAGGGAGCCCCCAAGTCCATAGAGCCTACGTTCCCAACGGCCCACAGACAACCCTTGACCTTCATGATGATTTCTGTGTCCTCATTCTCCATGCAGTAATCTTTGATTGTCGATGCGAACTCTTCGAAGTGGCCTTTTGCTTCCAGTAGCTTGCATCCTTCTGCTGTCCGCGCAAGCTCACGGTAGAAATGCGGAGGCACGAGCCCAAAGTCCAGGGGGTCGGGTAATTCGTCGAATGCTAAATGGGAAGGAGGCTTCTCAGGGATGTCTGCAAGGGCGCGAGCAAGAGATGCTTCGACAAGAGCCACGTATGAATCGTTCCGACCCAAGAACCAATCGTCCATTTCTCTTGTGATGTAGTCCAGCCCGTCTAGGTAATGGTAGCCAACCGACGTTGACAGGAACCGCAAAAGAAGAGGGGCACCGATCTCACCCAAATGATCTAATGTCGGCGCGCATTTTACGACGTACTCGAGAGATCGCTTTTGGTTGCATGCCTCCTCTAGGATCTTGATAGCCACTTCACAGACCTCAATTTCTGGGTCGTAAAGCTGCGTGACCAAGAGGCGAATAGCCCATTCTGCAACCCCAGTGCCTGAAACCAATGCATCATCTGGCTGGAGCGGTTTCGTGGCGTACTTCCTGAGGAGTCTAGTGGAGAAAATGCGTATTTCCTTGGTGCCTGCGGTCATTGCCTTGGAGAGAATGATCCGAAGGTGTCCATCTAGAGTGTAGTCCATGTTGCTCAGGAGCGTCATCATCAGATCATCCCTGGTCCGTAACTCGACAATGTGATAAAACATGTTGATCATCTTCCATCTCTCGAAAATTATGACGCCTTCAGGTTTCTTGCTCAACTCCCCTAGCATCGCAAAGTAGCCGCCAGTGAGAGTCTCGGCCATGCGCTCAACGGAGAAAATCGGCTCTTCGGAGGTGAGTCCACTCATTCGGTCGAAATGTGATAGGCATTCACCGAGTTGCCTGATCGGCTTGCTGTCCATGAGATATCGGGTACCGTCTGCGTTATTGAGTAATGCCCGCATCAGAGAGCACCCTGCCCTCACGTAGCGTTGATTTGGTCGGGTGTTCTTCATGACTGAAAATCGGTGCTTGAACGGCCTGAAGAAGTTAATCAAACGGTGGATGAACTTAGTGGCCCGAAGGGCTTCGTCCAGGCGCTTGGGGTTGTACAAAGGCCCATCTAGAATGCCTTGCACGAGATCCCATCTCCATTTTTGGTAGTTTGGAGTTTCTAGAACCCGTGATTCCGCCATCAAGTTCCGGAACGCAGCTTCATCGATTTGAGCGCTGAATTGCTTTTTTGATTGCTGTGGTGGATGCGGGAGCTCCTCGTGCTCTGCGCCGCCGCCGAATTTCTCGTTTGCTCCGGAGCGGAATAAGGTCCGATTGACGCTGTCGACTTGGTAGATTGTACCGGTGGCTATGAAGCGGTCGTCTACACCGAATTTGGCGGCGGATCTAAGGAGATCTGGCAGGACCTGGAGTTCGGCACTCCAAGAAGGTGGTAGTAGTTCGTTGGCCATCTTGAGAACCTCACCAAGCAACAATGTTGTTTTCCTCTTCAGAGTCAAATTCAAAGCATCCTCCTCAGCGTGCAGGAGTGCAGGGACCAGGCCCGAGTGCAGTAAGACGGCGAGCATGACAGCAACGTAATGATCCACAAGACTCCTTTTAGTTTCTTCCTCCTCAACCTTGGAAGCGGAAGTTGTGGATTCGGCATTTTTTAGGTTCGTGACTCGACCGTATGTTGTCAAGCGTCGGCCCGCTAGGAAGGATGAAGACCATGAGGGTGGTTTGATCCTCAAAATGTCGAAGAGAAGCTCCAAAATGACGTTTCGAACCTGCGGAAGTGGAATGTAAAGGGAGGACATGAGCGATTTAGTGGCCATAAAATCGTGCATGCAAAGGGTGAGAAGGCCAGGCCAGCTTTTAAGTAATGCCGCAATGACCTTCGCATTAGCTTTGAGCTTTTCCTCATTGGCATGGCCGGAGGAGGCATCCGTGAACGCAGCAAATGGCATCTGAAGTTCGTGCCCAGAGCGAAGATATTTCCGACGGTGGGGGAAGTCGAGGAGGTAGAGAAAGGAGCCTGTTATACTTTCTGAAGCAAGATATAATCCTTCGCCGAGGGCGTCTGTGAGGGGTCCCATGCCGCCAGCAGACACCAGTCTCTCTGGGTCTTTGACAAGGATTTCTGCCAGCGTCAAGATGCAAATGTTCCGCAGTCGGTCATCCGTGTGTTCGGCAACGGCCACAATGATGCGAATCACAGCGCGCGAGATCTCCTTGACCCCGTCCTTCACTTCCAAAAAGGCCCTGATGAACTTCAGTGCCTGCTCTCGCTCAACGCTGACTTTGCTTTCCTTGACCAAAGAGAGAATGACCAGTAAGTCCGTTTGGAAGGAACGGATCGTCTGAAGGGATTTCCTGTCCGCAATGGCGTGTCTCATGACCCGGTATCCGGCTGCCACCACCTCACGGCTGTCGCTGAGCAGCATCATCTGCACGCGTAGACCGAAAATAGACCATGCCAGGTCGAATTTGAGAGTGGGGTGCCTCTTGAACAGTTCGACCAACGAATTTCCTTTTTCAACGTAGTAGTCAGGTTGCATCCCCTCCGCCTCAAGCGCCTGTAGGATATCTGCCAGCACCAAAGTGGGGGATTCTGTGTCCGGGTCCACCTCTTCAGGCGTGTTCTGATACGACTCGGACCGAGAGGGAGCGTTGCGAAACAGAAACGACAGGCGGCCCTCCGATGCCACGGGCTCCTTGGCGCGCTGGATCTCGGTCTCCAGATCCAACTTCAAGTTTGCCAGCTTGCGGTTGGAGATATTGAGCTCCGCCTCGACACGGGACTTTTGCTCCTTCGCCTGTTTTGCATTCTTGGAGTTCAGGGCCTCCAGCAGGTTCTCCGAGCCGATCTTGATCTTCGTCTCTTTCTCAATCTGGTCTCGCAGCTCGGCCTGCCTCTGCTCCGACGCGGTCCGCATGCTATCGTCTCCGGCAAAGCTGGTGTGTTCGGCGAGGGGCGGGCGGGCGTCAGATCGTGAGGGAATGGAGCGCAGGTCAGAGCTGAAGCTGCCGGGGCCCGGGGCTATCGTGGTGGCATATGAGTTGCCGCGGACGCCGGCGCCGTAGCTCGCGACCGAGGGAGCGCGGCCATCTTTGCTGGGGCGGCCTGGAGGCAGCAGGTTGTGGTGGTCTTGGGCAGGCACATCGGGCTGGCTGGACATGGAGCGCGACGCAGGCGCGGGCTGCAGGATGGGCGTCATGGGAGTCCATCAACCATGACACGGCTGCCTCATATCGTTGGTGCGCGGTGTTGGCTGGGTCGAATCGCAGGCATGGGGAGGGCTACTGGGCTGCCATCTCATGCGACGCCGGGAGCGGAGCGGAGCGGAGGGTGTGCGTCGTGTCGGGCTCGGGGTGGCGTGGGGCGGCGGTGAGGGCGTCGCGGCGCGCGGTGGTGGGTGGTTGGGGACAGCGGCGTTGTCAGACGAGCTGCTTGGAGTTGAGGTGAAAGGTACCGGGGTACGCGCAAGGTGTGGGCAGCAAGAGCGAGCGGCCAACACGGCCAGGGCTGAGTGTTGATGCGGGGAGGGTGCTTCCGCTTGGGCCTCTCAGGCTCGCGGCTCGCTGGTGCTGCAGGCCTGCCATTCCGACGCCCTCCATGCCCAACGCTCGCCCGGACAACAGCATTGCGCGGCGCGTGTTGGGTGCGCCGGCCAGAAATTCTACGCGTGTATGGCGGCCAGGGTCCATGGCAAGCTTGCCAATCACGCCGGGCACCGCATGGGTTGTTGGAGCTGCAAGAGCTCGCGGAGATCTTCTGCCGTCCGCGGATAGCTTCACCCATTTCGTCATTGCACCGCCGGTGCGAGAGCGTCGCGGCGAGGCTGCGAGCCCAGGGCTCTAGGCCAGGGAGGCCGGCCAGCTCTGCCGCGGCATGCTGCGCGCCGGGCCTCTGCGCCATCTGCACTCGCGCATGCTCGCCCTGGGAGCGCCGGCATGCACAGATGGCGCCGCAGCGCGCGCAGGCGTCCGTCCGTTTCGGGCGCGGCCAGATTTACGTAGTCCAATCTGCACACGCGATAGAGCCCAGCACACCCAGAGAGCACCTTTTTTCTCCGGGGCGGGGCCTGCAGCGGATGCGCAGAGGCCGCGGACGGGACGGCCGCGGCGGCGTAGGGGGTCTGCGGACTGAGTGCGGCGGCCTCCGACACGGCGATGGCGTGAGCCGCGTCCAGCTACTCCACGACAAGTGCTCCTCATTGGATCAACGCATCCTTCTCCGCTGCAAAGACCGCGGGGAGACGTCGATTACGGCAACCCAGCGCAGGCGTATGGCGAAGTCCGCTTGACTGAGCTCCCCGATAAGGGCGCGATATAAGCTCCCAGTCCCCCATCTTGGGCGGAGCTTGTCTGCATCACAACAGCAACCAGCTTCCTTCTGTCTCCTTCTGCCTGCTGCAGCCCCGGCCAGTCTCGCTGTTCTTTCTTCCACTGATTCTCCAGCTCTCCTCCTCTTTCACCACCAGCATAATGTCTCAGCTCAACTACGCCCGCTACGGCAAGGACAACGTCCGCCTGTACAAGGTCCACAAGCACCCTGATGGCACCCAGTCTGTTGTTGAGCAGACCGTCCGCGTCCTGCTCGAGGGCGACATCGAGACCTCGTATGCACCAAATCCACGCCTCCATCGCTGGTCAATTAACACCTCTAACACGGCTTTCGCCACAGGTACACCCAGGCGGACAACTCCGTCGTTGTGGCCACCGATACCCAAAAGCACACCGTCTACGTGCTCGCGAAGCAGAACCCCGTCACTCCCCCCGAGCTTTTCGCCTCGATTGTCGGCACCCACTTCATTACGAAGTACTCGCACATCCATGCCGCGCACGTCAAGATCGTGACACACAAGTGGACGCGCATGACCGTTGACGGCAAGCCGCACCCCCACTCGTTCTTGCGCGACGGCGAGGACATCCGCACCGTCGAAGCTGTTATTCGCGAGGGCAAGGGTGTCTCTATCAAGAGCGGCATTGACAGGCTCCTCGTGTTGAAGAGCACCGGCTCAGCCTTCTACGGCTTCCACCGCGACGAGTACACACGCCTGGGCGAGACTTGGGACCGCATTCTGAGCACCGAGGTCAAGGCCGAGTGGCAATGGAAGGAATTCTCCGGTCTGGAGGAGGTTAAGACTGTGGTGCCCAAGTTCGACGAGGCTTTCAACGCCGCGAAGGCTATTACGCTGGATACCTTTGCCAAGGACAGCAGCGCCAGTGTGCAGAACACCATGTACAAGATGTCCGACCAGATTCTTGCTGCGGCGCCGCTTGTGGAGACCGTCAGCTACTCCTTGCCGAACAAGCACTACTTTGAGATTGGTATGTTTTCCAACAAATAACTTGAAGACTAGGCGCTGACATCATCGCAGACCTGAGCTGGTTCAAGGGTATGAAGAACACTGGTGCGGATGCCGAGGTCTTTGCTCCTCAGAGCGACCCCAACGGTCTTATCCAGTGCACTGTTGGCCGGAAGGGCTCGAAGGCGAAGTTGTAAACAGTGCAGGTTGCCGACTTGTCCAATTGCATGATATCAAGCGAGACTGGCGTTTCTGGTTCTGTAAAGAGATTCAATTTGATACCACGTTTAAGACATTTGGGATGGTTCTGTGATCATGCTGACAATCCGGATCGGATTGACGAGAGTAAAACGAATTATGAGAATGCCAATGGCTCTACATTCAATGCAAACCATGCAATTTCATGCCAATTTGGCCTGTCTCTTTCGGCTTCACTCCATTGCGCAGTGACATTGCCAGCGATATTTTTACATGCCTCCAATCCTCCCATTTGTCACCGGTCATACAGAACAATGCCGCTTTCAATCCCTTGTAAATGCAACCTGAACGCCGGTCCACTCTTCCAACCTTATCTCGACGCAGCCAACGTCTCCTTAACCTCGGGCAAATCCCGTATCGATGAAGCCTGCTGACCTGCGATCTTCAAAATGTTCTGCTTGTACGGATGTGCCGCGCCCTCGAAGACTGCCAACAACCACGTCAGCCACTCTCCGCACACCATCAGGCCGGAGGAGGGGGGGGGGGGAACCCCCCCCCCCCCTT
>RHKD01002089.1:37908-56103 GCA_009830905.1 Neofusicoccum cordaticola
CAGCATGCCGCTCACCGCCCGCCGCAGCACCTCGCCGCCGCCCCACTTGACCATCAGCTTGTCCATCGTGATCTCCTGCAGGCTGCCCGGCCGCGTCGTGTGGCGGTAGTACTTCTTGTCGGTCCGCTTCTTGCCCGTCGTGTGCAGCTGCGCGCACCCCGTCGCGACCACGTAGTCGCCGCAGTCGGTCGACGGGTCGAAGATCGGCTTGTGCTTGCCCATCAGCGCCAGCGCGATCGACGACGCGAGGCGGCCGAGGGGCCGCGGGTCCGCGCCGACGTCGACGTGATGCCAGGCGCGGCTGTAGGCGAGGCGGGTCTGTGGGGATGGGCGTTAGAGATGGGGGCCGAGTAGTGGTAGTGCGGAGGTGCGGCGGGTGTGGGTGGGCGTACTTTGCCAATTGCTTGCGACATGGTGGGGTCGTGGGTGCCCTGGACGGGCGCGGAGGCAGGCCTGGGAGAGGCAATTGAAGGGTTGGCCCGCGCCGGAGGTAGAGAGGTGTTGGTAGTGGCAGCAGAAGAGCGATGCGGCCGGTGGGTATCGCGAGCTTTGGTGTTGCGTCCTACGGGCAAAATCACGCCAAGACATGTCGGGGTCTGCCGAGTCACGTGTGGCGGCTACCGGATTAGGCAAGTGGTTAGTTCAACCCAAGGCTGCAATAGCAACAAAGTTGAAGCATTCAGCCAGTAGAGTCGGTGTATAAATAACACCTTCCAGTGAGGAGTAATATTTATTCTCGGTATATATCGTTCTGCCAATTCATTACTCCATGAAAGGACCTCGGACATCAGGACACTTTCACTTTCACGCTCGGGTTTTCTAGATTAGAAGGGAGAGCATAGCGAAAGATGCGGACGCCTCGATGATTAGAATTAATGTACAAGGTCCAGCTTGTGCAGTACAATACTGTATCACACCAAAAATATCACAGCAAATTCCCATAAAGGACACTCGACAGGTATTCCAGTCTTGCACGCGATCCGCCCCATTTCCGTACAGCCACTTCAAATCATCACTTACAGTTTCCCCCATTCCTAAAATTTCCGGATTCTTCAGGTGCTTTTCCAGTCTTCAAAGCCTTCTCATACTGCTCCTGTGCCTTCCGAGCAGTCACACCAGCGGCAACCGCCTCCTCCAACGTCTCCCGAGCCTCCCTCTGCGCCTCCTCATTATCCACCATAAGCTTCTCCATCGCATCCCGCAGCTCATCCACATACGCATGCATCTCGGGCAAGCTCTTTCGAACCGAGTCGACGGTGGCCTGCTCCTCGTGAGCCAAGTTCCCAAACTTCCTGGGGAGGGAACTGTGCTGGTTCGCCATGGCCTGTAGCTGCACGAGCGCAACCTCGACTTCATGCAACCGACGCAGACACTGCTCATAGTCGTCGTGCATGTCGGAGAAGCACTCATGCGCGTTGCGCGCCGTCACCTGGTTGACGAGGGCGATATACTGCCGGATCAGGGCGATGGCTCTAGCACCGTCGGCGGCGTCGCGGAGACGGTCGCGCTCGGCGATGTTGATGGCTTGGAGGACTTCATCGCGGTCTTCGGAACCCGGTGGTTCTTTCTTCTCCGCAGGAGCAACCTGTTGAGGCTGGGATCGATGGAGCCCGAGGCCGAAGAAGGATGTTTTGTTAGGAAAAAGGAAGTAGAGGGCCCATAGGTAGAGGTAGATCCATGTCTGTGGGTCATTGTGTAAGCAATGCGAGATGCACATTGTCTGTGCGGATGAGACTCAACGCTACCTTAGAGGTGGCAGTGAATGTAACCATAGGAAACAAGTCCATGTTGCAGTGCAGTCCTCAACACGAGATCCGGGGGAGGAGGTGAAGACATGCGATAAACTGAGCGAGTCAAGCCCACTGAACACCGTCATAATCGGCTAAGCTTTGACATAGTCTCTTTCAGCTGAGCGACACTATTCCTACGCGTTTGATGTGGGAGCAACAAAGCAAGTTTGTAGCCGCAACCGCCATTGTTCTTCTGTCACAGCATAAACCACAAACGCTAAGCGTCCAGCAACACTAGCCGGTTATCAAGCGCGCGTTTCGAAAGAATAGAACTTGAGGCCCAGTAACACGACGATCGTGGCGGGAGAACACGAGGCGTGAGCATCAATTAGACGCAAAAGTAAAGTTAAAATCATGGTCGTTCTGCCAAGAATAGGAGCATCATGAATCCGACACACGTGCGAGAGGCCTTGGCGACATGGAGTCCAGACGGAGGTTGGGAAAGAGCCGAGACTATTCGAGGAGGTTGGACGTCGAAATCACCCCATCACCTGCGCAGGGCAGAAGAAACGAGATCGAAGGAAAATATGTTCAGAGCAGAAGGTGCAGCATGAGTTTCGTGGCGACGAATGAGGCAGGAGGGAGTTGAGCCGACAACGGGTCAGAGAGCCCGTCATCTGCACATGGATGTGCTCGTACCAATGGGTGACGTCATTGGAGGGGTAGCAGAGAGAAATCGACTTTTTTTTTGCGCGATATAACGATGGCGGTGCAAATGCGCGGACGGCCGCGCAGTTTGAGCGGCCGAGAGCTGGTTTTCGGCAGGCGGTCGGCAAGCGTCAGGGTCCGGCAGCGGGGTGCTCGTGAATTTTGGATTGATAATCCGAGGACGGCCTCTCCGCATCATGCTGAGCTCGACTCACCTTCTCGAAGATGCCACCACTCCTCCACGCTTCCTCTGCGCCCACCCTCCTCGAGCCTGATCTCTCGACCCTGTGTTCGCTAACATGATACCATCGTTCCAGGTGTGCCCCTCCCCCAGCACCGCTTCTGCCGAGCTCTCTGCTGACTGCCACACCACCAGACCACATTTGCCGTGCCTTTAAGCTGCGAGGATTGCATTAAGGATGTCTCGACGTCCTTGTACAAACTTCAAGGTCGGCTATCAATGCACACACGCCACCCTCCCGCTGCGCCCGCCACTGACAGCTAAGCGCAGGCGTGAGCAAGGTCCAAGGTGACTTGCAGAACCAACTGGTTTCGATTGAAGGCACAGCCTCACCATCCTCGATCGTCGCCGCCATCCAAGATACCGGCCGCGACGCCATCCTCCGAGGCAGTGGCGCGTCGAATAGTGCCGCTGTTTGCATCCTCGAAAGCCACAGTCCCACGGTGGAGAACAAGGTTCGCGGCCTTGTGCGCATGGTGCAGGTAGCCTCCAATCTTACCGTCATCGACCTGAGCATCCGGGGGCTGTCACCTGGAACGTATCATGCAACGGTCCGCGAGCGCGGAGACATATCGGAGGGTCCGGAATCGACCGGCCCCATCTGGGAGGCTGTGAAGGCAAAGGCAGAGGGCAAACCGGCACGGGGAGTGTTTGGAACAGTGCAGGTCGGCAAGGGCGGTGTCGGCAGTGCCTTCCTGGACAAGCCCATCGAGGTGTGGGAGCTGGTAGGGCGCAGCATCGTGGTTGCACGGCAGCAGGACGGCAAGTTCGACAAGAACGACCCCGATCAGCTGGTTGGCGTGATCGCACGCAGCGCGGGGGTGTGGGACAACGACAAGACGGTGTGCTCGTGCTCGGGCAAGACGGTTTGGGAAGAGCGCGAGGAACAGGTGGATCGCGGCATGCTCTAAAGCGCGAAGCTCTCGTGCAGACAGCCCGAAGCGGCAAAGCAGTCGTGCGTGCTGTAGGGCAGGCAGCCAAAAGCGGCACTCCTGGCGGACGGAGCATGAACGGGCACTGTCGCAACAAAATAGCAGTGGGCACCTGAGAGACAAGCTTTCATGCATCGGCAGGCTCCTACACAGCTGAGTTTTGTGATGTCCTCGCGGCCGGCGAATCGTGGCACGTGCGGGGTCTTGACACAGTCCTGCGGCAGTTCCAGACACTGCGGATTTGAAAGCCACGAGGCGCGACGTCAGGGCGGTGCAGGGCGGCCGGTTGAGGCAATCGCCATGGCCGCCCAAGAGAACCAAGAGAGCGAGGTACGGCCATTGTCATCTGACCGGCGGGTGAGCGCAGAGGAGCTCTGTGACTTGTCGTGATGCTACGCGCCGTGGATGCTCAGGACGCGCCCGCCCAGGCGATCCCCGGCGCGTCGACAGCCAATCAGCCGGCGCTGCGGCGGGCGGCAGCACGCCCGATGCGCACTCGGCGGCCTGACACGGCCGCGGTCGTGGAACGCCATGCTGCGACAGGGCCTGTTAATGGTGGAGCTTGGCAGCCCGCGAGCCTATGGCCGTTCAAGAAGGCCTCGAGAGTTGCAGACGCGACCGCCAGGTGCCTGTCGTGCAGTCCGCTCTTTTCCTCCCGGCCGCTAGCCGCTACGCTCTTTCCTCGACCGCGTGCAATTCTCTTCTCTCCTTTGCCTGTTCACGACCGCCTGCATCCGCTTTTCTGCACGTCGCCTGCTCGTCACGCCCCAGCAGCGCCCCAGTGCCGACCTTCCCGTCGCCGTTCTCGCACCGACGCCGCCGTAATTGCCAGCCGTATCTAATCGCGAATCCCCAGCCCGCCCCGCCTCGTCCACGCAGCCCAGGCGGCTAGAAATTATTGGCACATCATTCCCGCTCTGCGAGCACCTGCATGCCGGCGCTTGCCACGATTCTCTTTTAATCACCACCCGCCGCCCGCCCGACCCTGGTCCCGTTCCCGGTCGTCGGTGCCCTCCAGGAGCTGCGAAGCGCCCTTCTTCCTCCTCTCCTCCCACGGCATTAACACAGCCAACGCTATTCACGATCGCCCGACATGTCGCTCAAGCAGGCAAGTAGCGCATGACTCTGCCCGGGACACGGGCGCAGCTGCTAACTTTGACTTGCAGGAGATCGAGACGTGGGTTGGAGCGCTGGCCGCCTACGACAATAACGAATTTGACGAAGCTCTGAAGTACTTTGATGGCATCTCCGACACGTCCAAGATTCTGTTTAATATGGGCGTGATCCATGCAACCCTCGGCGAGCATGAGAAAGCCGTGAGTACCGCAACCGAGCGGAAAAAAGAACTGCTCCTCACACTTCCTAGGTCGAATGCTACCAGCGCGCTGTGCGCCTGGACCAGTACCTCGCCGTCGCGTACTTCCAGCAAGGCGTCTCCAACTTCCTAATGGGCGACTTCGAGGAGGCATTGGCCAACTTCAACGACACGCTCCTCTACCTGCGTGGCAACAACAACATCGATTACGAGCAGCTGGGTCTCAAGTTCAAGCTGTACTCCTGCGAGGTGCTTTTCAACCGTGGTCTGTGCTACATCTACCTGCAGCAGAAGGATGCCGGTATGCAGGATCTGTCGTTCGCCGCGAAGGAGAAGGTCGTCCCGGACCACGACGTGATTGAGGAGGCCATTCGGGAGCAGGCAGAGGCAAGTCAATTGAACTTTCGGCAAGGGTTTGAGCTAACACGTCGCAGGGCTACACGGTCTTCTCCATTCCCGTCGGAATCGTCTACCGCCCGAACGAGGCCAAGGTGAAGAATTTGAAGGCGAAGGATTATCTCGGAAAGGCTCGTCTTGTCGCTGCCTCGGACCGTGCCAACGCTTTCACCGGCTTCGCAGGCGCCGAAATCAAGAGGATGAACCAGGAATCTGCGAGCGGCGGCTCCGCCAAGGACGACAGGCCCGACGAGAAGATTTCTTTCGCTGCTACCAATCTGGTGAAGCCCGGATTGACCAGCCGGTCTAGACAGCAATCGGAGCCGCCGATCAACCGCAACATGTTCCCTCCCACTCCTCCCCCGGAGGAGACGAGGGCTTCTCCGAACGGTATGACTTCCCGGTCACAGTCCGTTCGTGGTGACGGTCGGAAACCCGCTCCCTTGGAACTTGGACGTGCTGCATTCGACCAGTCCCCGAAGAGCCAGCAACCTCGCATGCCCCAACGATCCATGTCTGAACGCCCAAGACCCACCCGCGAGCTTTCCACTTCCTCGAGAAGCACGAGGAACAATGAAAGCTCCCGGCTCCGTCCCCGCATCAACTCCGACGAAGATGAGGGCGCTTACCCTGACGATGTCTACGACATGTACGGCAGATCGAGTGGCGATCGTCCCAGCTACGGCGGACGCTCGCGTTCGCGGCCGCAGCAGAAGCCCATGTACATTGAGGAGGAGGAGGAGGACTCATTCGACCAGTCGGATATCGACTCTGGCGAGTTCGAGATGGTTCCGACGCGGGCTCGCAGCACGAGACGTCCCTCGAACAACAGGCCGCGTGGCCAGTCTCAAAGACGCAGCATGGGTCTCAGGACCATCCGTGTCAAGGTGCACGCCGATGATGTGCGCTACGTCTTCCTTGACCCGAACGCGCGTTTCGACACGTTTGTGGGTCAGATCAGAGACAAGTTCGCCCTGAGGCAGAGCTTCAAGATCAAGATCAAGGACGAGCAGGACATGATCACCATGAGCGACCAAGATGATCTCGACATGGCGATTATGACGTGCAAGCAGGAGGCGAAGAGAGAGAAGGCTGAGATGGGGAAGATGGAGGTGAGTGCTACCCGAACTCCAACACCCTGCCAATCAGAATCCAAGCTGACCGATTTCCCACGCAGATCTGGGTGCAAGTTGTGTAGGTGCTCTGATTTTTTCACGTCTTTCACGATTTCATGGCGTCTACTCTTCTACTCTCCCAAGTTTTTTCCATTTGTCTTTATCTTCAATTCTCAAGATATCTCTTTTTTGTGTGGTTCTTGTTTATTGATGATACTCAGCGAGCATGGTAAGGGGCATGTTCGGCGACGGTCTAGGTTCAGCGGGATATTTCGTTCTTCAAGATAATCCTATCCAAACTTCCTTGAGACACGTACATACGGTTCGAAAAGAAGAACGCGAGACACACCTGCGTTTTTTGCGGTGCAGTAATCCTCGTAATATGCCATAATTGCGGCGGGTCGGTTTCACCACCGCCGTCAAAACTTTCGGCGCCTACGAAGGTAAGCTTGCCGACCCAAAATGGCAAACGCGTTGTAGAGCATAGAGATTGACGAGACACTGCAGTCTTTCCTTTTTCCACGTTCATTCAATCACCAGCGGATCCACGATACCCGAGTTACGCCATTCACGCGATGCTCCACCACGCGAACATTTGGTTTTACGATCTTTTCACGACTACCGGCACCGCACTATTGTTACCATTCACGACGTCATGCGTTTCCAACGCCGAGACCCTACTACTCTCGTTAAATGTCTTGCAGCAGCACAGCCAAGACACAAAGTGCCCCGAAGGAGGGGACGGGCACTGCACGAAGGAGCCGATCCCGGCCGCCGCCCTACGAACCTGTACATATCCGCGGGGAGTCTAGGCTTCTTGCCAGATTCCACCTAAGGGCCGGGTTTCGAGAGAGCAGCTCCTTGTCTGCAAAAAGGCATGAACTAATGTAAAGAAGCCGGATGTGTGCCGATCCGGAGACGCGGGCACGCGCCCTTGTACCACTTACCTGCACGTACACGTACATATCTGTATAGCGAAACTAGACCCGACGAATGGCGGGGCGGGAGGGACCATCCTACTTCTGGTTCGTCCGCTCCGCTCGTCATCGCGCAAGCTTTTTTATTCTTGGGGGGGATTTGCGAGGCGGGACGTGTGCGATCTGACGGGGCTGGTCCTGAAACTCGGACTGTTTTGTCGCGTTGGGGCTCAAGCGGAACAACGAAAGAGCATTGCTGGCAGTGTGGGTTAATTCTATTTCGAAGGCGAAGGGGGGGACTTGGCGTTAATGGCGGGGGAGGATATTATCGGAAACGCAATAGCTGGTCTTGCGCATTAAAAAGTTCTCTGATATCGGCCTTGCGCTGCCTCATCTTCCCTCTTTTTTGCCGCGCTTTCCTCATTGGCCACACCTTATCTCTTTTCTGCCTCTCCGGCACTAGCTGACGCGGCAGTTGGCGTTGCTCCACATGTAGGAGTCGAGACGAGACGAGAGTCAAGCTTTTGCGCCCCCCGCGTCGCCGGAGCTCGTTCGGGCATGGCCAGGCGAGGAGGCGGTGACGGGAGTGAGAGGAGACACGCTTGCGGGTGCGAGTTCCGATCTCGCCGGATTGTCAAACGAGATGTCAAACGGGACATGTGACCGCTTGGCGTAGGTGTGACTGCTTGCGTGACTAGCATGTGTTGAGGAGTTTGAGGCACGGCGATGAGCGGGCACGCGCGTGGTGTCTCTGCTTGGGTTCGACTTGGTGCTTTAAGTCCGAGTTCTTCTTGTCTCGTTCTACCTCGGACCTACTCCTGTTGAGGTATTGGTGCAGCCTTTTCTCAATCGGAGCGGTTCTACTGGACAACGTATTCGACTCCTTCTGCTTCTTTTGCAGTTTCTCCTACACATACAATTTAATTCTCTTATTGCATTGACGCTCGGTAAGAATCGAAATGTCTCTCAACACCAAATTGCCGGGGGACTGGCACGGAGTATCAAAACTTGGCGCCGAGGAAGAGTTTCGTATTTCCAGTAGCGGATCGGCATCTTTTCAAACTGATGATGACTACCAAGAGAGCAAAAGAACGGTTGGCAGTTGTAGCCCTGTTACAGAGCCTCCGTTTTCCAGGTTCTGTACGAATACGAATCAAATATCATCAACAGCCGAGAAGTCACTACGTTTGATTTGGTTGTCACACAAGGCGATCAATCATTGTTGGCGTGGCTGTAACGAAGGAGAGAAGTATAGTGGAGAAGCCAAGTGAGGAGTTGTAAGTCACCGAGAATGGGTATGGGCCACGGGATTCATGGTTCGAGGTACGCATCATCTGCCCGGTAAGGCCCATGTCACGGAGCAGTTCAGCTGTATGACTTGCATTGAGAATTTAAGAAATGCTGTAGGCGGGATTCACATTAGCCTTCTCAACTGGCTTAAGTTTGCTACAGATCAGTCCCACAATAAAGGTAAAGCAAGTCACTTGGCTATGAAGAAACCAGCGGAGATCACTTCACAGTGGCTTTCCATTCCGGCAGGCAATTACTCCAAGACAGTCATATTTCAGCACCAGTCCTGGTGGTGGTATGAAGTATTGAAGTGAGAAGCTGAAGAGGAAGTGCGTAGCTTTGCTGAAGGAAGAAGTTCTGATAAAGTGACCACCAAAGACGAAGCGAGGGCGGACAAGAGAAGGTTAGAGGCGGCGTCGGTAACCACATCTGTAAGCTGCTCCACAAGCAATATCTGTTCCTGTCAAACATAGAAATGAACAATCATCGCACTGTGGATACTTATGTTACCTTCCGGCTTCCACCCTGTTAGATGGCCAGAAAATCACACTCAAGAGACCAAGGATACGTAACTCCGTGATGAACAGTAATGCAATCAATACTGCTGAGAAACAGTATGGTATGATACATGGACTGACCTTCAGGGACATCTCATCAGCGCCATCATCAACAAGCTCAGATAATTAATCTCATCAGATTCCTGAATGATTCCGCTCTTTCTAAGAACCATTGGCGGAAGCGGAAGTATGACCGTCGCGGTGAATTAATGGAGGTTGCAAAGGACACAGTAGCACATCTTGCATATCCAGCTCACCAAGGCCACTAATTGTGGTAATTATGGTTGTAGATTGTCAGTCTACAGCTCTCAATAGTTCAAAAAGTCTCCCCATTTACTGGCCATTCCAACATCCGCGCCTCCGGTCAACTGCTACAACCCTCGAGCACACATGCACACACTCCCAGCCCTCTGCCTTCGTGGAACCCAGCCTCAGTATCGCCTATCCTCAGTCAGCAGCTATCACGGAGTTCAACATCTAATCTCACGTGCCTAAAGCAAACCCCGGGACTGAGCACCAGACCCACAAGACGCACGGTCCCGGTCCCTCTGCGGGGGCATTTACAACACACCCAAAGAACGCGCATCTCCTCTCCTCCTCAAGTATCGAGCTTCCTAAAATCATCTGGAGAATCGCTAGAACAACTCACTTTCTGGGGTTCTTGCGCTCTGTCATGAATCTCGCAGTGACTAATTCTCGTCCGTCTCGGCGGCAACAGATAGATGTACATCCTATCCTGCAAAGCTCTGGACTCCATCCCTGAGCGTGGAGTAGCAGCATTCCCGGCCAGTGGTGCCGAGAGCCACCATCTCACAGCGTTGCTCATCATTAACCACCTGCTCTCCTACGCAGCAGCGGGAGAGATGGTAGGAAGGGCAAGAAGTTTAAGGTGTGGATATGAACGCGAGAAGCCAAGAGCAGAAAGTGAGTCATGGTGTTCGGAAAGTTTGTTGCGAGAGTCTCTTTGGCTACTTCTCCAAAGGAAAGGCCTTGCTGAGGGCGAGGAACGGAGAGTCGTCAGATGAGTTAAGGAGCTTTTAAATGCAAGCTCCAGATGTCCAGTCCACTCTGGTCCTCGCCCTCGTGCCTGATTACGCACATGTGCAACTGAAAACTGTAAAGCAGCTGACTTCACATCACCCTTGGGCACCGTGGTGCATATCCGATACACGACGAGATCAACACAATCATCCTTCCAATTCTGACAAGAGTATACACAAAATGAATATAGTTCCACTTTCGATTTCCCATCCGCTATACGCCATCTCAAATGCAACCGCACATATCACCTTCAAAAAGCCCGCAGGCTATCATATCTCCGCCAACTACTCCCTCAAACCGCAACCACCGCCCTCGGCTTCCTCGCATACAGCCCCACCACCGCCTCGAACAGATCCCTAACCGGCGGCAGCGCGAAGCTGGGTCCGACATCGAACACACCCGCCAGCATCTCTGGCCTCACGACCGGCTTATCGCCCTGGTCGCCTTCAGCCGCAACACCCTCCTCCAACTCCTCCTCGGTCGGCAGCTTCTCCTCCGCCTTGTCGTCTTCCTCATCCTCGACCAACGGCTCCAACGCCGTCTCCTCGTCCACGAACGCCCCCAGCGACTCTTCAGCTGCAGCGATGGGACCAACCAGCTGGAAGCCGGCTGTCTTGGGCGCGATGACGCGTAGCTCGGCGGCGGTGTTCAGGGCGACGAAACCCTTGCGGGAGCCGGCCGGGAGAAGGGCGGTGACGAGTTGGGGGACGACGACAGAATAAAGGGGGCGGGGGGAGGCGGTCGAGAAGACGAAGATCTTGGACATGTGCTTCTTAGTGGTCGAGGCGGGTTCTTTCTGCGTGGCGGCGGTAGGCGCTGGTGCGTCGGCCGATTCAAGCTTGGAGGCCTTCTTCTGCTGCTCTGGCAGCGGCAGGGAGAGGGCGAAGGTGCCGTCGGTGTTATTGATAGCGAGATGGATTATCTCAGCCTTCTGGGCGCGCGTGAGGCCGAGTGGGTGGAAGCTGTAGCCGTAGCTCAGCTCGTCGTCGACCAAGTCCCACACACTCAGTGAGTTCGACAGGATGATGAACTGGCGGCCGACGAAGGCGATTTCAACCAAGCCCGTGCTGTACAGACCACCCCGGGAGTATCGGACGCTTCCAGCAGTAGGGTCAACGAAGTGGACGAGACCTTGGCTATGGTTGCCGTAAAATTCCTGGCTTGCGGCGAGAACCGATCCGTCAGGAGAGTAAGCCAGACGAGCATTGACGGGGACGAGCTCGCTGGGAATGTCTGAATCGGCACCCAGCCCTTCCACGGCCGCCTCCAGCCGAATCGAGCTCCTGCTTGACCAGGTGACAAGGCCCTCTCCCTTACTTCCCCTCACCACAGTGCCGTCGTGTAGTCGGGTTTTAGGAGCCCAAATCCGGATGAATCCGTCCTCCCCAACAGTTGCGAATGAGGTGCTGCTCGGATCATACTTCAAATCGAAGACACGGCCAGATATCAGCTTGTCGGTGAACTGGTGAGGGGCATCGATGCGCGATTCCAACATCCATTGGGCCTTCTCCTCGTTCCAGAGCCAGAACTTGAGGTAGACCTCACGTCTTGCGCGCCGCTCCTCCTCAATCATCGTCTTTTCTGCAGCCAGATGCTCCACATCCTCCACTGGGGGGATCCACTCCTCGACAGTAGCAAGCCACTTTCCGTCGTGGCTCAGCTGAAGATGCCTGAGATCAGGCTCACGCAGCTTGGTAGCTCCGGGTCCTTGGTTGAAGATGGTAGCGTTGTTGCGAGTAATCGCTTGACGGAAAACGTGATGATTCGAGGAGATGTCGTAAGTCTGAAGAAACGGAGCAGGAGGGTTGACCCCATTCAATTCGGTCCTAGGCTGGGAGGCCGGTACGGAAAGCAAAATTTGGTTGGAATCCTGCGGGTTGACGGCAGCTGCTGTACGACGGACCGAATCAAGCAGCTCTTTGTCAGATGTAGAGTCAAGGGAGAAAAATCGGGATTGCACTCCAGCAATGTTTGCCTTAGGAAGCAATTCAGCGGTGGACAGCACAATGACGGAGTTATCTGCCAACTGCACAGCATAGCTGGCTCCACTCGGAGAAACGACAAGTCTATCGATGGCTGATGTGAGATTGGGAAGGAACTGCTTCTTCGAGGTCTGAAGTTGCCAGAGCACGAGGACCGTCTCCTGACCTCCGGAAATTATGTAGTTTCCTGCTTATTGTCAGCGTATGGAAAAGGTGTATGTATACTCAGAGGGTATATACCATCCAAAGACCACTTGACCGTCCCGACGGGATTTCTGTGCCAGTGAAGGGTGCGGGGTGCCAAAGATAGCGCAGCAGACGGCTCCTTGGAGTCCTTCTTTTGCTGTTTTTCGGCCTGGCTCAACTTGGCCACAATGTCTTCGTAGAGGAACAAAGCTCCATTGGTGCAGCCGATGACCAAGTTCACCTGGCCAGTCGAGGATGGGGCACCCTTCTTGGGCGTCTTCTTCTCTGCACCTTTTACTTGGACGTCGATCGAAGTGATCTTTTGGGTGCAACTCAGCTCCCTCCAAATGAATATGAGGTCCTTTAGTGTTGCGGTAGAGGTGCTTTTGATTTGGCCAACAAAGACACGGTCTTCAGCGGCGGCGGCAATAACCTGACCCTGGCCAGCGACGGTGAAAGACTGAAGAGGCACCCTCGTCTTGAGCAGAGGCTGGGCTGAAGACTCAGACGCGTCCTTGCGGCCACGCAGCCTGTGGGCGTGGATGATGCTGTGCTCGCCCTTGTCCAGGGTGAAGACAGTCTCCACCTTCTCTCCGGTGGGACCATCCACGGCGCTGGTAGCTATGCCGCGGACGGGGGCAGCCAGGTTCCAGCGATTGACCTTCTTCCCACTCATCCAATCCCACAACACGACAAATCCGGAAGCATCGGAGACATATAGGTGGTCGGGATCAATACTTGACAGTGCGTAGGCGGTGATGCTGTGGCTGGTGTTCATAGGCAGCGTGCGGGCGAGCAGAGAGTTTGCGGTGGAGTAGATATGCACGGCCTTTGCTGTCGCGAAAATGAGGAATCTGTGAGCAGCAAGTCAGTAAGGCTCCGGAATTCAGTGCAAGACCCATATAGTACCTCTCATCCCTGCTAAAGATGGGATCAATCTGCAAGAAGCGGCCACCCGCCGGCTCGGAAGTATACCAGCTATTCTTGTCGGTATGCAGCTTTTTCCTGGGCTTTGAGGCATCATTTTTCCCAGCCTTCGTCAGCTGTCCGGCCTTGTCTCCCACAATGGCGAGCGCGGTCTCGGCCTTGGCCTGGTTTCCTCCAGAAGGCGGAGCTCCAGCGGCGTTTTCCTCGTCCTGAGTGCGGATGCGCTTGGCGTCGTGGTTGCCAGCGGAGGAGTCCTTGGCCTTCCTCTTGCGCCGGGCGTCCTTGGGCGTGCCCGGCGCGTCCTGGACAGCGGTGGGGCCGGCCATGGTGTTGTCGCGGAAGTGGATGGTCGAGGTGAACTTTCTTGCGCGCGCCCATACTTTTTCGCGGGCCAAAGTCTTGGCACAGGCACCTCCGAACTTTCTTGCGTCGCGGGCAGATCTCGAACAAAGCACCCACTACGCCTCGCCATCCACCCCAGCCTGCCCCTCTGCGCAATCTCGCCCTCGACCTGTCCCGAGTCGCCGCCTCTCTAGCCCGCTACCGCCATCATGATTATCCCCGTCCGGTGCTTCTCCTGCGGCAAGGTACGCTCCTCAAAGACCCGCAGCTCCACGCGCCTCCGCGCTTCCGCGCCACCGTGCTAACACCACATTCCAGGTCATCGGCGACCTTTGGGAGCGCTTTGTCAGTTTGATTGAGGAGGGTGTTCACGAGGGGTGGGTAACGCCATCCCCAGAGTCTCGGGAGCTCGCGACTAACCTATGCGCAGTGACGCTATGGACCAGCTCAGACTCAACCGCTACTGCTGCCGCCGTATGGTCATGACCCACGTTGACCTCATCGAAAAACTGCTCAAGTACGTATCACCGCTGCCGCATGGGAACAACGGGCATGATGCTGATTCTGGGGCAGGTACAACAACGCTGAGCGTGAGCTCCAGCGCATTCGCCAGGGCGCATAGATACCCCCGACACGGTTCCGGAGTTGATGGGATAAAATACACGCGACCGAAAAAAAGATCAAGGCATTATGGCGAAACGGCGTTTTCTGGTGCGGGACTTCTTACTACAGTATCTTAGGGAGGTCAGAGCGAGCTTTTGGCGGAATATTAGAGCAGATGCCCAATGATGAGCCTAGCCAGAACCCAGGTTGATATCCTGCTTTTGTAGGCTTTCTTCTGGCTTTCATTCCCGAAGGTAAATGCCCGGCCCTATGATACGTCAGTGACAAATATCGGCGCAGATGTCTGTTGTCGTTGCGAGACCCAGGATACGGGACACATTAGGGTTCCTCTTAGTATTATTCAAAATCTGGCTACGCTTGAAGTATGTCAAACACTGCGAATGGAGTTCTGCAAGGATCCTTGTCCCCGAATTTATGTATGCAGCGTCATTCTTGGCAACGCTTAGTCACCCAAAAAAGTGCATCATGGCGCGCCGCCGAGCTCCAACATCATCACCACCATCGAAGCCCGCTCCATCGACCCAACCCCAACCTCCGCATTACGAACAACCGTACGTCTAACTGCGCGCATACTCGTGCGACGCTCCCACCGAAAAGCTTCGTCCTCAATTGACAGAACCCGCGCAGACCAAGCTCTCCCGCATTCATCCAAAGCAGCAACCAACCGACGCAATGGCCCCCAAGCGCGCACCGGTCCCCCGTCGCCAGGAGTCGCAGAGCCTATTCACCACCGCCTACTCGACCGTCACCTCGCCCGAGAACCGCACCGTCGTTACCGCGCTCGGCATGTTCGCTGTAAGTTTCTGCGCCACGAGGACAACAAGAGGGAACGATGTGGATAGCTTGGAAACGTACACCGGTGACGAAATGTTGATTGGTTTCGTTTGACAGGCTGGCGTTGCATTCCTCCACAGCAGTTGGAGCGAGATCCTGCTTCCCGCGTAAATAAGGTCACAGACACCACACCAACGCGATCGACGAGGCCGCGCTACGTTCGAGGGACCCCGATTTCCGGTCCAAGCGCTCAATTTCGAGATGACAGAGGGTTGTACGTTATGAGAAGAACGGATGGGCAGAGCTCGGCCTGACATTTTGGGGAAGAAAAGGGAAAGGCCGTGTACAGCAACCACTGCATGCTAGGCGTCATTTTATTTCGGGAGGAAGGTTTTTGGGATACACAATACACCACTATCAAAAGAAATGAACATGGCCGCAACGGCTTTGACGTTGGATGACGTGTCTGCAATGCCGTTCAGGATATCACGAGTCCCAATGACGATAGCTGCCTCCAGAGTGCCCAGTCTGTAATATCGCTATTCCACTTTATCCCAGCCCTGATGCTAGTGGCTCTAGTCCGGACCAGGCAGTGGTCTGCAAATTTCTCGGCCCCTTCCAATCCTCGAAATAATGATCAAGAAGACGTCCAGACTTTTAGCTGCAGCATGGCATCCTATGCCTTCACGCCACTAAGAGCATTCAATAGTGCAGCGCAGCATCAGCGCGACAAGATAATTGTATGCGCAAAACAGATTACCAGCCAGAAAGAGCAAACTCGACTGAAGTAGGTTACGAGGTAAACGCAACCAGGACAGAGAAGTAAGAAGGTATCCAGTAGGGTGCTTCAGCCGGAGACCCAGACCCATCGTTGAACTCAGAATAGCATTAATATGCTCACTTTTATCCAGCAGCAGCCCGCACTTGCTCAAGGAGGTCACATGCTATTGAATGACCTGCATGTACTCCGTATGACCTGCATAGTCGTCGCCTCCCGTGATCATTTGCCAGGACAGCCAGCCCTTAGCAACAGCTAACACATCCGCACGAGCTCAGAGTGCGGTCCTGATTCGCACCTTGAAAAGCGGGTCTCGACCCATACTTCATGTTCTTCATACCAACAGAAGCTTCCCGCCCTCTCCGAGTCTACCATGAAGCCCACCGTCAACTTTTCACTACTTTTCAGGGTTTCGCGGTATCTACAACCCGGAGGAGCTTGTCTTGCACTCATACCTGGCAGGGACGAAAGAAGTAGGGTCGGCAAGCAAAGCGGTGTTAATGGCCATGTGTGTTCAGCGCAAAAGGCTCTCTCGATCAATTTCAGCTGTAAAGCAAAGACTAAAGTGAATGACCTCTTGATGAAACTTGCAGGATATTGTCCAAGACTTTTAATTTTACTTTCACGCCTGTGAAGCCAGATGGAGTTGCTTATGAGGTCTCGTTCTGAAAGTGACGGCACATGAGTAAGCTGCGGAGCCATCTCGAAACCTTTGCAAGATCTTTTACCAGTGAGAATCGTAGGTCGAGAATCTAAGATACCAAGGAGCTGCAAATTTGCTAGCAACTTCGACAATGCTCACCAGTGGTCACGCTACATGCCAATCGTGTGATCCGAACAACCATGAGGGCCCACATCTAAGCTATAGCCGAGATCAAAGGGTATGGACTTGGTCGTGACCTCCACATGAGACATCCCCTAGAGCCAATCAAAGACTCGATCAGCCCTCAAGTCAACTCCCCCATGTCCCTGGAGTCTGTGTATCACCCTGTCAAGGCTCATCCATACCTTGAACTACTGGTGGGATCACACAACCCTAGAAAACGATTCACTTTTTCTCGTGCTTCTGCGGTCCTCTTGGGGTTGAACCACTTGCTCAAGTCCATACAAAAATTCGTGCAATCTACGCATCCGGATCTTGACGTGCACCAATTTTTGACTACAAAGCTCGTATTCCGCGGCAAATAAAAATCCTGCAAGCTTTCAGCATCCAAGCGTATGGCTCTAGATAAAGGCTTATGATAGAACCCTTGAAGGTATAGAGGGTGTGTCCGCCGGTGGAACTGTGTACCACAGAAGTAATCCCAAACTCCAGTTTGATGTTAGACAACGCTGAGTCTCTAGATTCCACAAAGCATCATGGTCCCTGATATCAGTCCACAAATTGCATATCTTAAGCCACAGGTTTGAATTTAGACACTTGAGAAACTGAACAATAGAAAGTACTTACCTAGTGATCCGGAAGCCTGGTTGGTCACCTGCAGTTCATCGGCTGTGATACTGTCTTAGCCGATAGGTAATTCTCTCCGCCACCATTCCCTTGGTTAAAGATAATCCGAATATTCCTTCGAACTCTTCCTCACAGAGCCTTAGGCACTTGTCTTCGTACGACGAGAAACATGAACGGGTTGTTGCACTAACGACAGTGCCAACTTCTTTCGTTCAGAACTTGAGCCATTTCAGCTCATCCCCGCAGCTATTGAGTCAATTTAATGGTACTCAGCGTCAAATACCAGTGATGATGCGCTACGTTGACACTAGATGATCGAGCCGCGTCTTCTCCACAGTACTTTCGGCAATAAATTCATCAGATGATGCCGTACTGGAGCTTGACCCAAGGCCCCAGAGAGCATAGAATTTATGCTCTCACAAATGCAGATGTAGAAGTCATTTTTCAGACTTCATTTGACTCGTAAGGATGTGTTTGTGATGTAGTTCTTGCTATTTTCATTCTTCCGGAGGGATAATGTTGAGCGACTTCAGAAAACAGGATCACCAATATTTGGAAAGAGCGGTATAGACAAAGCTAGCATGTAGATCATTATGAATACATAGTGCTTCAAATCTGTCAGATCATGTTGTAGACCGATGGAAGAGCGTTAGAGCGGAATGAAGAAAAAACAAAGGGAGGATGATGGGTGAAGAAGAGGAAATGAGCCGCGGGAAACTCGGTAAATCATAAATTTTTAGGTTCTTCTAGACAGTAAGTCTTCCCTGGTTTGGCTTCTGAAAGTGTGCTTTGCGAGTTTTGGAGGCTTTGGAGGTAATACAAGCATTCTTCCTTTCACTGCCAGATGGTGGATCAGGAGTGCCGGCACTTTTTTTTTTTTTTTTTTTCAA
>RHKD01002089.1:56265-92424 GCA_009830905.1 Neofusicoccum cordaticola
GATCAGTGGTTCGAGCCTATACGGTTGGCGGTCACGTAAGTACTGAGATTGAACACTTTGGGCTCCGCTACCGGTCTCTGACGGAGCTGACGGAGGAATCTCGCTAGAGAGAGCGGTAGATTCAGTAGGAGAAGCATTGCGTGAGGATCGAGAGAGACGTTGTATGGCCACAGCCACGCCACAGAATTCGTTGCGCCACAGGTTCACAGTATGCTTGCCTGACATCACTTGATGGCCCACAAAGAATCACAACACATGAGATGTCGAGGCATCAGTCCGGACGCCGTCACACAGCACCTTCGCATTCGGATGAATTCTCCAACCGCAAGAGAAGCATCACACCTCCTTCGCAACACCGTCCAAACCAACACAGGTACGGAACACTCGGCTCCCGCACTCCCGCGCACTGACAGGACACCGCCTCCACAGCCACCAGCACCAGTACCACGACAACCACAACGCTTACTCTCACGGCGACCGTGCCCTCCACAGCTCGCTGACATGTGAAGAGCCAAAGCCACCACCAACGCGCCCCTGTGGCCCCCCTTCCCAGCAGCGCGTCCATCACCCGCCGCGCAGCCCTGGCTTGCCGCAGCAACAGCACAAAAAGCCGGGTGCGGTGAGCAACGGGCACCCTAGCACTCACTTCGCAACCCACCAGCCCCACAGAAGCATCGTTCTCCCACTCCTTCCATGCACCCGCCTGCGCCAGTCACACCAGTCGCACCAGTCACACGGCCGTCGAAGGGCGCGTCGAAGCATTTTCGAAGACCCGTCGGCCTTCTAGAAAAACTCTTTTTCCCTGCTTTCCCTGGCGCCGGTGAGCTTTAGCGGGGGCCCGGTGGGGATTTTTTTCTTACCGGTCAACACGGATGCACCACACAGACCGCCATTCTGCGCGTGTTGCGCCGGGCCACACGGGCCAAGGTACGTGTTCACGCTAACTGCGTGCCCGCCCGGCCGCACAGGCCGAAGCGGTTGCCGCCGGTTCTCAGAGGAAAGACGGCCTTGTGCTCACCGTGTTTTGTGGGGCTGGGCGGGCGCTCCTGGTTGTGCAGAGAGAAAAAAAAAAGGGAAAAAGAAAACGGCGTTAGGCGCTCGGTGTGGCGGACGGATCTGGGACGGTTGGCTTCGGCCGACGGACGGACGACGCTACGGGATTTTCTTTCGTTATTTGCGCGAGAGGGCGTCGAGGCCCGGCGTGGGAATTTGTCAGAGACGGACGGAGAAGATGGCAGAATAGGAAAAGAGAGAGGTCGGACACGCAACATCAACAGAGCCAGTGAGTCGACGACAGGGCAGGAGACGGGCCAGTGACGTGGTGGACGTGTGTTTCCAGAGCGACAGCGTCGTCTGCCGTCGACAAAACACACACCAGCAACCGCCTTGGAAGCAGTGGTGGTAGACCCTGAGCCCCTGGCTGTGATGGACGACGGTACCTGACGATCAGCCCGGCGAACACGTCAGAGCTCAGAAACCAGGCACGACGCCCAAGCAACGCGAGACCACGCTCGCGCGTCCCAAGACAACCGACAACAACGAGCCTCGCGCCCTCTCATTGGCGGGACAGCCCTATATCGCACTCGCCTACTGTGTACATGACTCCGCGGGCATCGAAGTTCGCGAATGCTAGGCGTGAACACCGGGGTCCCCCATCCATGCCACACGTGCGAGATATTGGACGAATGCAGCCCAATGGCCAGCGGCTTCCAGCCTCGCTCCCAGACAGCACGCAGCGCGGTGGCCAATAGTCCATGTGATGGGCGAACTGGTAGGCAGGGCGCGCAGCCGATCCAAGCGCAGGCGTTATTGTTTTTGGGCGCGAGTGATGGAGATTAGGTTCGGCGACCACGTTGTTGTGGCGGCTAGCACGCAAGGGACCGGAATAAGGCCCGTGGGGGGATGTCCGCACGTCACTTCCGCACCATTGCTCTATTCTGCCATCCCGCAGACGAAGGAACAGTACGCTCCTGCAGCAGCGCTAAGTGCGGCCCGGGGAGGACTCGAGGATGAGCCAGAGAATACCCTTGCGCGGGACAGGGAAAAGAAAAAAGAAGCATCATGAGAGACGGGAGGCGACGCGCAGTAGTCCGGAGTATGGCAGGTTGGTGGACGTCAACGCTCGTCAGGGAAGTGCATATGCATGTTCATGTGCATGAGCCAGCGTCAACGCCTCGTGGCAGACGGCAAGGAGCAGAAAGTCTGTTCGGTCTGTCTCTGATGTGGCGGTCAGAGCTGCCACGAGTTGGGAGAAAGACCGGTGGCGACATGTGAAGGTACAGAGGTACAGGTTCATGTATAGCGAATAGGAAAGTTACCTTGGGGGCGGATCAGGAACAGATTTTCCACGTTGTCCAGAGACCGCAGTGCCTCCGTGCGCGAGGGGCAAGTCTGGCGACCCTTTCCCGAGACCGCAGGGGCGCTGCACCCCGCAAAGGGCAATCCCGAGTGTGGAGTGAGGCCGAAGGGAGATGGAGGAGGCGAACAGTGGAAGATCACCGCCGCCACGCTGGTCAGTCTCGCGTGGCCGTGACGTCCAGTTCGCATTTCGTCGCGTGTCGCGCAAGGAAGCTGCAGCAAAAGAAAGGCAAAGGCGACGAAAAAGCAAAGAGACTCCATGCATGCATCCCACGGGGCAGAAAGTTTAAAGATGCAGATGGCGGCAGAACTCCATGGGGGTGATGCATATCCGCGGACATCGCACCGCGGAGAGAGATACGTGCCTGTACCTTAGCGGCACCGCGATTAACAAACTGCAGAGACGCTGATTCAGATGTCGAGTAGCATACTCGGATAGGGGTGATCATGAGGTGTGCCCAGCAGAGAGGCGTCGACATCCAAGATACTGCAAGTCTCGCTCGGGGATCCGATGACGGTGTCGTGTGGGCGTACCTGCAAGTACTGTGCTCTGTACGACTTTCCGGACGCGGGGGCATCGAAGATGATGATCGAAGATCCAGCAGATGCGATGGACATTCTGGAGGTGCGGATAGCGCGGTCAGGTGGGCGGGAGGCGTGCGCGTGCTGGCTGCGTCCCGCGTCTGCGTCCGCGTCGCGCGTCGCGGCTCCATGCCATGCCATGCAGTGCGTCTCGTCTCGACGCCGACCGGCAGCGGCATCTGCGGCGAGCGCAACGCACTCAACCAATTTCTCGGCGACTTTTCTTCTGCGCCGAGAGTTGCGGGCACCGAAGCGCAGAGGGGCCACGGGCTGAAGGCGCGAAGCCACGAAGGCAGCGACGCTGAGCCTCCGCACTCCGCGCGTTCCGCAACGCAAGACGCCAGGCAGCCAAATTCCGTACAACGCTGTTGGTGAGGTCCCGTGGTCCGCCGAGACGGATGGATAGACATTCCGGAGGCGCGTCGCGGGAGGCGGAGGGGGAATGACCAGCTGGACTCCGTAAGCACCCGATGCACCAGGCACCAAGACAGCGCGGACAACTCACGCGCAGCACCCCGCCGCCCGCTGCTCGTCCGAAGCGGGAGAGCGCGACAGCAGAGAAGAGATCATGCACGGCATGCGCAAGCGTCCGGCGCCAATCACCCCTCCCTCCCGCCGTGTCTCTGCTGCTCCCGACAATATCCCACGCCTGAGCCGTCCCCATCTCCGCATTAGGCACACCCGAACTCCGGTCGTCGGCCGGGTCGGCGGGAGTCGGTCAAGGGCGCGGGCGGGAGGGAGCACCACACGCGGACCAGGCGCGCATCGCGACTACCCAAAGCGTCCAGCTGAGCAGCCTCAACACCAGCAGCTGGCCTCGGTGCCGCCATGATCCCAATCAACGCCCAACCCCACCCGCTCGCCCCAACCACCCAACCCACTTAGATTCGCAATCTCAGACGACCTTACGACCATCAGGCCCCGAACGGAGCGAGGCCCCTCCCATCTTCACCAGCTCTGCTGGCTGGCCGCCGTGCGCAAGCGCGTCCACCAACCACCGCTCGCCCACCCCGCAGCGCCCACACTGACCACCCCCACAATCTGAGATGAGCGAGCGAGCGTGAGCCATCTTCACACACACCGCAAAGTGCCACACACCCCGCGCTAACCCCGTTTGCGGCAACCCGCTGCACGGCGCGCCGCGCTCCGGGTTGGCCTGAAGCCGCAACGATTGGCGGGGCATGGAGGGGTGCGCTGTGGGAGGAGACCGAAGAAACCCACAGGCGCAGTCCACGCCATCTGCGCTACTGCAGGAAATAATAGCAAGGCTTCCTATCGCGGGATCGTCTGAGGCCCCCGTTTCTGCCCGTTCAGGCCAGTCCGGCGCTGCGATAGCCGCAGCAGGCGAGCAGCGCTGGCCAACAACGCTACACGCGCGCTGGCCGACCGGTCGCGGGCTAGGGGATGGCGCGGGGCAGACCTGCAATATGCACATAGTGCGTGGGGAGTCATTCGCAAGCCAGCCTTCCCGCCAGGCGTGGCGGTCAGTTTCGTCAATGCAGCAGCGCTGCAGTAGTTCGAAAAGCCACCACGGTATCGCAATACGTGTTGGCTCCAGAGCAAGGCGCGGTTGCTGCGCGTCGGCGGGATGCGGCGGTGCGTGGGAAGAAGGAAGTGGCAGGGTGAACGGGTTGTGTTGACTCCCCCCACGCACCGGCCAATGAGACGCCGTTTTTCTGCCGGCAAAACTATACTAGGCAGACAAGACGGAGAAATACACGAACGGCGAGCAGCATGCCTGCAGGCGATCGTCATGCGCTCTGCGCTGTTGGCCCTCTGCTCGCCGTACCTGCCTGTTTGTTATTTGCTGCCAACTAAGCTGGACCTGTGTTGTCGCTGCGGCTGCGAGTGAGTTGTGCAGAAGCAGGCAATAATTCGAAATCTCTTTCGTTGCCCAGCCAGAAGCCTTGCGCCCCAGCCCGCGTCGCACAATTGCGACACGCGACACGTACCTGGCTGAGCCTGTTGACCACGCATGCCCAAGAAACCTGAAAGCAGTCCAGACCGTTGCGACGACACGACGGCCTCTTCCCGAGACCTCCGTGTACGTCACCACGGGCGTCGTGGATCCAAGGTTTCGAGGGGCGACAATACATCATCACCACCACCTCGCAAGCCGGCTCCCGAGGGTGCCGAGAGCGAGCGACGAAGCACAACTCTGTTCCTATGGACGATGATGGAGTGTGGCGTTCTGCTCCCAAGGTTCGCGCCGGGCGCGCCGGGCTCCTCGGGCACTCGGCCATCCGGCCGAGCGAGCCCTGGTTCCGCCCCAGATCCGACAAGGCACCAGCCAGGCAGAAAGAGGCGAACATGACTGGACTCGGCTCAAGCGACGTTCCTCGCGATGCTGTCCAGATCCGGCCGTCACGGTCATCGAAACGCGAAGCGTCAGTGTCGGTGTCAGTGCCAGTGTCAAGAGCGACCCGGTGGTTCGATCGCCCCATCATGATTGCGATCAATCCCGTCGCATCCTCCGAGTTCCGCGCGCGCACTGAACAGCGTCGCGCGGTGATTGCCCGGAGAGAAAATCATCTCTCCGACTTGTGAGGATCTGCCTCCCTCGCAACCTTATCCCCCTTTTCCTCGACCGAGCGGAGTGCTTGGCGTCCGGGTTCCCGGCACACGTCAGCCAGTCTGTGTCTGTGTTGTCAATAAGGGTCTCCGCCGGCAGCTGTCAAGTGCCGTACCGACAGCCGCCGCGCCCAGCAGCTGCCCATCTAGCTGCAACCACTCTAGCGGCTTCGTTTTCTCTGATGAGAGAGAAAATCCTCCCATTGCTCGGGCAGTGAAGTTTTTTGATTGGAATTAATGGGGACCGAGCAAGCGGCGGCTGCGCTAGAGAGCGACGGACACTAGAGAAGTGGCAGGCGGGAAGGAAGAAAAAAAATATAAATGGGTCTCTTGCGTTGCGGAAAAAAAGGGTCCTGCAGACGCAAGCGCGGCGGCACGTTTGCTGCATGGTGCTTAAGCTGCAAAGCTAGGCGCGAAGAAGATGGTAGTGCCGGCCGGCCGACCGACTCGGCTGCGAGCGGCGGGCGGCCGGTGGTGGAGGTGGCATGATGGGATACCGAGTACCAGAGAAGACAAAGGAAAAACTTTTTGTTGACGAGTGCCATGCATTGAAGAAAGACCCTGAACGGGGAAGATAAGAGCGATGACAGCATTGACAGGGTTGGGTCTGAGAAGTTTGCCCGCCGCCGCTGCCCGCAGTTGCAGGGTCAGCCTGGCGGGATGGGTTTTGTGAAAATTGTTCACGATCTTTTTTGTTGGTGTTGACACAGGCACCCGCGTTAACTCTTAATTCCGTCCGCTGTCTCCGCCGTTGCGTTAGCCACAGCTCCGGCCGTAGCCTTACGTCAGTTGCCAACAGATTCCTCCGCCTCCGCTTCAAGAAAGCATGTACGCTGAGGACGCCGTTTATGGCCGCGTCTAATCGCCGTCCTCCAAGAGCCAAGCCTTTTTCTTCGCTGCCCAGGCTCCAGTCATTTCGCGCTTCAGATTCACTCATCTCTGGCGATCACGCCGCGGTAAAGAGCCGTGGTGCACGCTGTACCCACACACCCGCGGCGCCGCCAGATCACTTATCACCAGCCGGAGCCTTGACCGAGGTCTCTCTTATCCGTCCGCATCATCGCGACGAAAAAGTTCTCATCCGGGTTGCCTCCGATCTATCTCAATCAGCAAATCTTTCCGCGAGCAGTCTCCCAGCGAATCCCCGAGCCCGCCCCGCGGCCGATCTCGGGCGCGAAGCAGGCGTGTGAGGGGGAGGGGCAAAAAAATAGCACAAGCAGGCAACTGGAGCGAGCGATGGGCGGGAGCTGGGAGGGATCACCTCGATGCCTAGCGAATCCGCGTATTCGTAATCACAGTACACAAATCCGCATTCTACCTTCTCCGCTTTCTTTCTCTCGCGATGTATGCCATCATCATCCCATCAGCCGAACCGCCCAGCCTCGGGCAGTCAAACTTTTCTTTTCTCTGGACGCAAAGTTCGCTCGGGCAGCTTGCTTTTGATTACAATAGCACGCAAAAAAGAAGCAGTCGCATCCCGCATTAGCAATCCCGCATTTTGTGACTGAACCACATGCACTTTGCACGACGACGCACCTTGGATTTTTAATGATTGATGGCATGAGCAATGATGATTCACCCACGCGCATGCTCGCCCACCCCACACACCCCCCAATCCCATCCATCCGACATTTCCCTTCTGCGCATTATTGCTGCAGCGCAGTGCCGTGCCACGCCGCGCCGCGCCGCGCCCTGCCGCGCATTTGCGCAACTGCGCGGCAAATGCGCAGACGCGGCATCGGTCGCTCGCGCGAAAGCATGCGTGCGACGCACGCGGGATGCGGGCCAGACTTCAACGGAAAGGACCGGGCGGGAAGGGGGAGGAGTAGTGTCTTGCGCGAACAGGACGGCACGACGCGGTCGGCGTCGGTCGGCGCGGGCGGCGGAGACGGCGGGTTCGCGAACGCGCGAGAAGCGATATTGCGGGCGGGCGGGCGTAGAAACTATGCCTGGCGTGGGTGGGTTTGTTGGTCAGCTGGCCCCCTCCGAAACCCTGACGCCGCCCCGTTTCGGAATGTGCAGCAGCGGCGGGCGATGGGAGAGACAAAGCGGCTTACGCGCTTCCTTCGTTGTGCTTGTGTGCGCGGGCCTGGGCCTGGCGAGGCAGCCTCGTCAGCTGCGCTGGCCCTGCAGGTCGTCTGGACCTCATCACATGCATTGTCTTTTTGTTAGTGGGTGCCTTGCTTGGGGGTCAAGTTGCGATGTGATGCATTTCACAATGAGACACGGCATGGTCGAGTGACGATTGGTTTGATGTGATTATTTGAGTTTCATTTGTTTGTAGGTGGGGTGTGTAGCTGCGAGCAGGGCCTCGACCATCGACTGTCTAGCAGGAGGGAGAACCATGAGCTGCGTCGTGGACACCATGACCCGTAAAAAAATAATGTAGAGTGGAAACATGACCCTGCGCGGAATGCTGCGTCGCGCATTTCTAGATATCCCAGCCAAGTGAAAATGCTCGTAGAAAAAGAAAATAGGTATCAAGTGAGACCGCCGTAAAACGCCATGCTGATGAGGGTGAGAGTCGCTTCGCTCATGAGGCCATAAACAGATAAATCAAGGAGACTGGTGGGTTGCGGTCCGCTCAATAGGATGTTATGAGCGGCGCATTGCGTTGTTCGAGAAAGTAGCCTTCTGGTAGGTAGGCGGCTTGATCGGGCGTTGCTGGTAGTGTCTCCTTGCGATCGTAGTATGCTGTTGTTGCGATGGCTTGCCTCTCCTTCTCAGTGTACTCGAGAGTAGGCTGAGGCGGCGTTGTGGGTGTTGCGTCGTCGTCCGAGTCCGAGTCCTCCTCGTGGACCAGCTCGGGGGGTGTTTGTTGTGAGGGCGAGCGGACGAGAGCGTGCTCCTCATCGAACTCCTCATCTTCGTAGTACTCGTCGTCCTCCTTATCGTCCTCGTCGTCCTCGTCGTCAAGCTCGGTGGTGGTGATGCGCACCGGCGGCGAGGGTATCCGCCTGAGTGGCGGGATCATGTCGAAGTCCTCAGCGTCCTCGTCGTAGTCAGAGTCGGACTCGCTATCGGAGATGATGTCGTCGTCCTCGTCATCCTCCATGACCTCCTCGTCAATGGTGTCGGCCCACTGGATGTGTCTCTCGGCACGGGCGGCCTTGTTGACGGTCTTGTTGAACCATGCCTCCTGCTCACGCTCGGCGTCGGCGAGCTCAAGCATCAGGGAGTCGAGCAGGTTGGCGTGGCCGACGAGCAGCCTCAGGTCGTGGTCGCTCTTCTGGGCCTCGTTGGTGAGCTTGGTGCGGGCCGAGGCGGCGATGTAGTAGGTCTGCGACAGGGACATCTTCTGCTTCTTGGCGGGCGGTGCCTGTGCGGAGGGGAAGTAGGAGCGGGTGGTCTCAGCCGAAAAGGGCTCGAAGTGTGATTGCAGTCGTAGATGGGAAGGCATTGTGGAGATGTGTGATGGTCAAATAGTTTGGACGGCCTGGGGATGTGAGTCAATAAAAGCGCGAAACTCGGAGCCGCGATGACTGGGACTCACGTATGGGGATGCAGGCCGCGGGCGGTGAGCGGGCGGGAAGAAGGGCCGAGCTGGCAAGGGTGTGGATGGCGTCTTGCGTAATGGGCGTGGGCGGAGCGGTGCTGCGGAGAGTGTGCCGCGTCGAGTGCTGATCTGTTTGATGCTTGCGATGTGTGAAAGCGTGCTGGTGCCTGGTGGACAGAAGGGCGGGTCTCGCGGTATACTTATGCCATGCCTCAGATTCCCAGACAGCGTCGATGACCCCGGCGTTACCGTCGTGCGTGCTCACCGCCGCGAGGCTGATGATTGTCTCCGGGCCCGAGCTGTAAAGGCCGCCCCATCCATGCAAGTGCACTTAATGCGCAGATCGCCGGCTTACACAACCCCCCGGCGCGCATGCGGTGCCCGGGCTGCCCGCCCGTCCTCGGCCGCAGCCCGGCTGGTCACTCGTCGCCCGAGGAAGCGCGTCGAGCCAGCGCACTCGCTCGGGAAGATTCTCTGCAAACGCTCCGCGCGCCTGCCAGCCAGTCCGCCCGCGCTCCGGCCTCGCTCTCGCTGTCGCGCCCGGCCAGCCACTCGCGCCTCTCCCTTAGGCCTGTTTCAGCGGAAACAAAACAGCACCGCTCAAACAGCCCCCACGGGCCACTTTCATCTCGACCGCGCCAATCTGCCTCCAACACGCCGTGTTTGATGGCGAAATGCGTGCCCGCGTGCCCTGCGCTCAGCAAACTCCGTGCCCGCCCGCCCTCGTGCCTCCTTGCGCCCGCCTTGAATGAGCCCGACAGGGTTGGCGCCTAGTTTGTCAGCGCAAGCCACAGCCCAAGCACTCCTTCGCCCTTTCCCCAGGCACCGGATGCCCTGCCAAGTGCTTTGTGCGCCCGTCGCGTCGGCGTCGCCAAAGTCCGTGGCTGCCGGGCGCGCCAGTAGGGCTGCAACGCAACGCGCGGGTGCCGACTAAGCTACGGGAAGCCGAGTCACCAGTCACCGCGGTTGAGTCACTCTGAGCCCAGGGCCGGCGGACGACAAATCTCGGAGTTAGTAGGATGAGCCGTCGTGATTCATTCCTGAAGCGTTCAGCGGCTGCCTGGCGCGCGAGCGACGGCCGATGCGCCCGAAGGTTCTGTGGCTGCTCGGCTGTCGGAGCAACAGGTTTGCGCGCGCGATGCTCCTGTTTCCGGCTCCCAAAGCGCGATGCGAGTCCGAGGGCTGCCGCCCCGCTGTAGATCTGCGAGCTTGGCCTCGACCTTCGTACGACATACGAGCGCGGCTCTGCTTTTTTCATTGCGCGCAGCTCGTACCGCGCATTGCCAATAAAACCGCGGCCTGCTGCGTCGAGCACGCATGCCGCACTCGTCGGTCGCCAATACGCTGCCAATACGCAGCACGTCAATCGAGCAATACCACTGACTCTCTGGACGGCGATTGCTTATTTGCGCGCCGAAAGCGTCGCGGGCCGGGCGCGAGGGCTGCGGGCGGGCTTAGGTGGTTATCTCCAGGATGGATGATGACCGCAGTGCCGGCTCGTAGGGCTGGCTTACACACGCGCCCACCCCAGCGCACGTCACGGCTGGTGCTGACAAAAAGGCACGCTCGCCCACCCGCAGGCGCGAGCAAACGCCGTTTTGAGCAGTCTGCTGCTTGTTTCGGCGGCGCATTATTAATTGCGCTGCACGCACGCAGCAGCAGAGAAAGCAGCATAATTGTCAGTCGTCCTGGTGACTGGCGACGCGCAACCGCCTCGCAAGGTTGCAGTGCGGCACTCCCGCACCGCGAGTCCAAAATAGGCCACCGCGCATCAAATCACGGTGCCTGTTCGTGCGACGCTTCTCCGCATATGCACGCTGCCAGACATGCGAATGCTGGGGAAGGCCATGCGGTGAGGTGCCAGCCCTCTGCCCTCTGCCCTCTGCCCGCTGCCCTGCGTACAAAAGTAAGCACCTTCAGCAGCGCCGTGGTCGCACAGCCCCTTCGGTCGGCAACACCGACGCTGTCGTCTCCCTTCCGTCGGACTCGTGCCGCTCCACTTGCTGACGTCGAGGCAGAGAAGCGTGTTGCAGCATGCCACGATGCAACCCGTAAGCGGCGCGCCACAGCTGTCCGCCCCTTTGTCGAGCCCTGGGTCGTGGCTCTGGCGGCTGCCGCTCGCTGCCCTTGCATCCACATCCTGCGTAGGGCGACGAAGCGAGAGCGAGCGTTCGCGGGCGCGCGCGCGGCGGGTTCAGCTCACCGCTCGGCGCGTTGCGCTGGCGCAGAGAACACGCCGGCCGCTGGCCCTTCACCTGGACCCGCGTACCTGATCTGAACGGATCTGATGCACCACGCCCGTTTGCTTTCTTTTTTGGGCTCCCTTTCTCTGCGCGCCGCACAAGCGCCCGCCGGGCGGCTGTCACGGGCCAGCGCGCGGCGCGCGCCCCTAGAGCCTCAACGCCGCCAGCGCCCAGCGCCGCCCGTCTCATTTCTCGCGAGTTTCTTTTTGCAAGCTTTGATGAGGGTCTGTTTTTGGCCCCGTCTCTTTTTCCTGGTTTAATTGCCGGGCTGGGCTCGCCAGCGCAGCCGGGCAGCCAGGTGGGCAGCTTCCCCTCCCCTTTTTCCTCGGGAAGCGCGCATCGCCGGCGGGAACCTGTGCGTTGGCAGCTCACGATGCTCGCCTCGCCGCACCTCACGCTGGTGGTTTATGCAGTCGCAGTGGACCCTCGCCCTCCACTTGTGCACGACACCCGCGGGGTGTTCGGGAGGGAGGCAGGGAGCGTGTTTGGCCAGATCAGCAGTTGTCCTCGACAGCACAAGGGAGATCTACCGGAGCGGTGTGGTGTTTGCGCGTTTCAGTCCGGGGGCGGGCGACCAATTCGCACGACAGAGTGGTGCTTCGACGTGGCACATGTGGAGACACCGGTCAGCGTCCCCCCATCCTTCTTCACGCAATCCAGCGGCCCGCTTCATGGCGGTATGTCCACCTGCGCGGGACCCGCCAGTGTTCTGCAGATGCTGCAGCAACAGCGAGCCCACAGTATGCAGCCATCAGGAGGCAAGGCACGAGGAGGCGGAGCAGCGCCCGCTGCTGCTGCCGCTGCTGACACGACAGGCTCGTCTTCGATATTACTTAGCGGTGCAACCTCGCAGTTTGCCTTGCGGCCTGCGCTTTTCGGCTGCTGCAAACCCTCCAGAGTTTCCACGCCCTCAGCGATTGCCGAGCAAACCAACCTGCCGAGTTTCAAACAAAGTCGACATGTTTTGCGAGCGCTGCGGTGGAGCCGGCGCGCGAGGCCGGCGCTGGCGTTTGGAGCGCCACATGTCAGGACGAGCGATTCATGCGCGGCGCAGTCTCCACGAGCGAGTTGAGAAAAATATTCTCCGTCCGCCCTCCTCATTCGCGGCCTGGAAACAATTCCTCCCTCGACGCCTCGGCCCGCGGTGTGCCTTGTGGCTGCGTTTCTCTCTCGTTGCCCGCGCCGCGGTGCTGAGGCGTTAGCGAGATTCAACAGGCCCTCGTCCGACGAGCCCCTTCATGCGCGTCACGGACTGCCAGTTGCTTCTCCGCTCGATTGGAGTTGCCGGAGCATCGACCATCGGCTCCGTTCATATATCAGAATCAACCTGTTTCCCTGATCGTTTGGAAACCTTGTGCCAACGTAATCGCGGCGTCTGCCGTCAGGCCGCAGACTTCCGTCTTGAAAGTTTGAAAAACGAAACCCTTCCGGCCTCGAGTTCGTTTCCTCCCAATTTCTTGGAAACCTTGTCCGGAAAACACTCTCGGGGCTTTCGCTCATGCGAGGCCCTGAGCCTTCCCTGCTCTGGAAATTTGGAGAACGAAGTCGATGTTTATGCCGTTGGCCTCCCCCCTCCACTCTCCCCATCCCAACCTCCCGAATCGCCGCGATGACAGGAATTGCCCGGGAGAGTCGATCGCTGCGCTCCGCGGATACCACCGAACACCGAGGGCGTGCCGCGAGGCCTCGATACACTGCTGAGACACCAAAGCATCTGTGGAAGACCTAAATCCTGCTTTTGGGACGGATACAAACTTCGGCATGCGGTGACCAACTTGCGGCCTCGCGGCGACCCCGCCTCCCGATCAAATTTAGACGACTCAGCACCTCCCCCAACGGAGACCTTCAAGCTTCGGCATTCTACCACCTTCCCTCCTCTTCAACTTCGATCCCGATATGTGCTGCGATGGTTGCCGCGAAGTCCTCAGACGCGAGACGTTGCGGCGGGGAAACGGACTGTTCCTGATCGCAACCGTTGCGACCTCCGCGGTGTCAGCCATCAGGAACATCAAACCGGCTCGCGTTGCCCAACTCTCGGGGTTTTCACGAGTTGTTCCGGCTTCTTTTTGAAGGAATGATTCCCCCGGCACTGCTAATGATTCGCAGGAACAGAACAGAAGACGCATCAGATACATTCGTTCTCCGAGATTCTGGACTCTCTTGGACGGCCACGCAATTCCTCCGTGGCACCACCGAACCACCGTAAATCCCTTCGTGATCAGCCTTCCGACGAAAGAGAATGGCGTGGGATGAAGTGCGTGAACTCCGAGAAAACCGAGGTCGATCGAGACCATCCGCTGGGCGAGCCAAGTTGTCTGAAAAAGGAGTCGATTTTGACACAGCGCGCACGCGCGCGCACCCCCCACGCTTCGTTTCCTCGCACGACGCATTTTCCACAAAATCCTGCTTCCTGAACTCCGAGAACGGCCGCTGCCCAGCAGCGTACACAGCCTCCCCCGTGAACCACTGCCTTGGACGTTACGGCCGATGGCCTCGATTCTCGCGGCTTCGCTGACCACCCCGCCGTACCGCATACGAATGTGCCACGCACCCCGCTTGCCTCTTGAAACCCGCGCGCCCCTCATCACAGCTCGCCGGGAGTTCAGTCCGCGTCTCGGAAGATCGTAATGTTTTTCTTAGCGGAAACCAAGTAAAACGGCGACCCCGCAGACGCGACGGTGGTGACGTACAGGTGTCTATTTATCGGACGCAGTTCGTGACGACGATGATCTTTGCATCAATGCGATGATCGGGAGCTTTGAAGAGTGGGGGCCTTTTTTCTTGCGGTCCTGCGTCGTGTACTGCGGAGGCGGGAGCGGGCCTGTGATGATGAGGCCGTGCTCCTGCTGACGAGGCGCGACGATGGGATGCGATGCGATGGTGGTGAGCGCCGTTGAGCCAAGTGAGTACTGACTGTTTGGACAGGGATTTGGCGCGTCGGACGCAAGACGCCAGGAACACAAGTCGGGTCGTTCAGCCATGGGCTCACACATCAGCTCTCTGCACTTGGGATCTGATGAGCTCCGAGGCTTGAATGGTGGTCTTCGAGTTGCATGAGAGAGAAATGGACAGCTTTAAAGCATATGCGCATGGCCTGAGGAACGAGTGAATTGACCAAAAGTGTGGCTGCTGACTGCTGAGAACAGTACAAATTACAGCTGTACGAGATCCGAGATCTCGCACAGTCAAAGCAGACATTCACGAATGATGATAAAGAGTTCCCGCTGCTGACGGCCGGCATTGGATGCTTCCAGAAAAGCATAGTTTAATGGAAAGCTGAGCAGTCGTCCTGACAGAAACGTGCTTCAGAATGTTTCCCAGAGCTTTCCGGACGACTTCTTGAACCTACAGCTTCATCAATTTGGATCAATCCTATCGAGAAATGAATGACTCTTTACGGACCCTTTACTCTACAAAACTCCTTGTTACCGACTGCTCCCTAGCCCACGAACCTTTTTTTGGATCTTTCAGGAACCCTAAAACCATTGAAGGCCCAGTAACACGAATGTATGGACGTTTCCGAACATCGAAAGCGCCGTGTCCGCTACCCGATTAGGTCTAAGAAAGAGATGGGTGTCTTTGCAACTAGGCATAAGGGAATGGACTTGATACAAAATAACGGGCGAGGATCTCGATCGGCCGATATATGGAATCCATTACATTCGCCGATTGCTGGCAGCCGGTACTGCTCCTTCGGACCCTCGGCTAACCGATTATACTCTCCGTTCTGTTCCGTTCTCCAACTGCACGCCATACTTGCGACCATTGATCGCGCTGAATTATGGCGTTGGCAAACGTTGGCGCAATGCATTTTTCAGGGTCGATGCCCTGCTTCAGCATGACATACATCCAGAAGGCCATTGAATTCCCTGAAGTTGGGTCCGAGCTGTAGAGGCTCTTCATCCTGGTTGCTGGCCTTCATTTCAGAGCAGGTCCCAGGCCCATTTAACCATTCGACCGAGGACGGACGGCAACTGGACGAGTGTGCCAAGTTCCAATGCGTAATCTTCACGCTCGTTGCGTGCAATGGCATCCATGCTGAGCTCTTTGCGAGTTTTCCTGTCACATGCAGCTGTGGAGATGGACGTCGCGTAAGTTGAAGCATACGACCGGCGAAAGTGGTTTTGATGGGCTTTCCAGTCCGGAATACATGCCAAGTTCTATCTTTTACTTGCACGATTGTTGCCCCAATGGACTTTCCGGATACGGACAGTCTGGTTACCGAACAGGTGCTCCATCCTCACTCGGCTGCGCGGATGTGCGAGATATCCTACCTCGTGGAAGGGTTTCTCGAAGGAGTAGGCTTCGATTTGGTTCCTTTCGGAGAGAATTCTCCTCATCCTGTATTCTTTGCTTGGTGGCGGGCCATGAATACATCAACAAAGGGGCGAAACTTTTGGTGCTGATCCTATTGGCTGGCAAGACCCATCTCAACTATCGGCGTATGTAGTTTCATCTTTGTCTTCACACCCAAAAGTATCGGAATTACGATTCTGCCGCTGCTACTATGTATCAGCTGGGAACGGGATAATCTATAGTAGCTGGGATTTGTCAACGGGAAAGACTACGTAATGGGCGGAGACCTAAGTTTAATTACCACTCCCGATTTTCAAAAAGCCCAGTAGCCGCAAGACTCAGGCTCCAAAATTGTAGTATTATATCCGTAGAGTACATCAGATACGTGCAGATTGGGAGTGCATACGAAATACATACAGATCAGGGGCATTTGTTTGGGGGATCTAAAAGCCACTTCGTCTCCCGAAAAAACCATGAACCGGTCTTCTCTTGGTGAACGCAAATCCCATGTATGCAATCTCGAAAAGAAGATAGGTACCTAACTACTATATCTGACGATGAAATAGTCACCCAGAAATGCTGTGCTGAAGACGACATGCATCAAAGATTCTGAGTAATGATGAGTAGTACTTCTGAGCAGTGCTCCAGAAGTGAAAGTGGGCGGTACCGAATTGGCAGGTGTCGAACGGTGCGAGAAAGTAGACGCCGCTGCTTTTCTTATTGTTGCTATAGAATCTAGCTATATAGGTGTAATGATCGGATTTACGGAAATGTGCATAAGTAGGATCGACAAGGAGTGTAAGAGTTAGTGTATGGTGCAGTAAGTAGTAAGACGCATGTAAAACAAAGGGATGAAAGCACGTGATTGCGGGCCAATGTGGTTGACAGCAGGTTACTCTGGATGCCGTCCGCTTAGGGCCATACCCCCTGGACAGGAAGTAGTAAGGTTGTTGAATAGCCGCATTTAGCTCAAGATGGGAGCTCTTTAATGTGTGTCATAAATGCAAGCCTCGAGATTGAGGCGGCCGGGCACAGGAGCTTAAATTCAACACCCCTTCCCTACTGCTACCGTCTACGGCAGCCTCATGCTCAACATGCGTGATTACCTGCCCTCGGTGACGACAGGAACAGGTGAGCACCTACATGCCGCAATTACCCACGGCCGACAATGGTTCTAAACCGCCATCCCGTGCAACCGAACCTCCCTCCGTTCTCTCTCTCATAAAAACACGAATACCCAGCCTCCCCCACTTCCAACCATCACACTCGACCAATTATACGGCTTTGGCCCTGGTCAGATTCGGAGCCAATGAAGAACTCGGCTTGCCTCAAACTTTCAAAGCATCACATGACTTCTCCGTTCTTGGAGCTTCCTCTTCACGTTGGTAGAAGAAGTAAATTCCGCAGGTCTCGGCAGGAGGCTCTTATACAGCTGTTCAGCAGTTCGGCATGATGGCACTGCTCAGCACTCATGCATGCCACTGAGTATCTACACCAAGCTTCGGCGCTGCTAAGGCGACAGCTCAGGCATCTGGATGAGAAGTGTCACCAGTCGGAGGCAAGTGGTTCAGACAGCAGCCACGAGACCGCACCCAGCCATATACGCCTTGACCCATTTGCGGCAGTGGGCTGGTGAAGTGAAATTCCTGAGTCAAAGCGGTTCGAAAGGGCAGTACAGAATGGGCTGTGAGCCAGGAAAAGTTCGACTTTGAACAGGGCGCGATCCAGGGTCCAGCTGGGGCAGCAGACCACACCACGCCTCCAGCACGACCGAAAGCCAGCAGGACCAGGAGACCTGAAAGCTTTACGAACAAGATTCTCGTTCCACATGATACAAGTACACTGTACATAATTACATCTCCCCCCAACCCACTCCACACTCAAACCCTCACATCGCCACCAAACCCCACCGGCCTCCTCCCAGGCCTCTCGGCCCAATGCGGCACGATGGCCAACGCCTTGTACAGCCTGCCCATCCCATTAGGGCCGCGATCAACCAGGCGCTCGGCCGCCCTCTCGACCCTCTCCCTGAACTCCTCGCCGCCGCCACCCTTCCGCATCAGCATCTTCGCCCTCTCCCGCAGCCCCATGGCCTCCAGGAACGCGCCCTGCTCGACCGGGCCGTGCACCTCGACGGCCGGGCTAGCGTCGATGGCCGCCTCGGCCAGCGCCACGAAGTCGACGTCCGCGCTGACGTCGACCGCGCCCGGCAGCGCGAACGGGCTGACCGCGCGGTGGTGCCGGATGCCGCGCAGCGAGTTGGTCGGGATCGTGGCCGACGGCCCGTAGTCCAGGATCAGCGCCGCGCCCGAGGGCTCCTCCTTCGGCTTGGGTGCGGGAGGAGGAAGCGCGCCGCCGGGTTTGGGCGTGGCGGTGGATGGTGCTGCCCCGCCGATGCGCGTGGCGAAGTCGGCGGCGTAGGCGGCCGACTCGGGCGAGATTTCGATGACGGAGCCTGGGTGCTGGAGCAGCGCGGCGTAGCGCGGCGAGGTGTGCGGGAGGTACATGCTGTGCGGGGTGGGGCCCTTGCTCTGGGTGAGCTGGAAGTCTGGGACTGGGGTGTGGGCGCGTAGGGAGAGGGGCGTGTTGAGGGAGGCGTGCGTGGAGTTGGGCGGGACGGGCGAGACGAGGAGCTCGCGCCACTCGTTGGTTTTCTGCACGCGGTGTTGCTGTTGGCGGGCAGCGGCGGCGGCGATGGAGGCGGGGTTGGTGAGATCCGGGGAGTGAGTTGGGGTGGGCGTGGTGCTGGGTGGTGGGGGTGCGACGCTTTCGAAGATGTGGATGGGGAGGGCGTCGAAGAATTCGTGGGCGACGATGAAGGGTGTTTTGGTGGCGTCTGAGGTTGTTAATTTATGGTGCTCTCTGGAAGAAGGTGGGATGGGAGAACACACCCTTGGGCACCAGCCGAATGTCCTCGGACCAGACGACCTTCAAGTTGGCGTACTTGCTGGTGCTCTCGTGGCCGATGTCCGTCTCTTTCAGCGGAGCATCGCCGCAGAGCAACTTGTGCTGGGCAGCGCGCAACGTTGGACTTGCCTCAATGAGGTAGACCGTCTCAATGGCCGAGGATAGCGACTTGAAGTTCCGGATGGCCTGTTGTAGAGCGTGAGTATCCAGAGGTGCAACGGCGGCAGCAATTGGGGTGTACCCTCAGCATGTCGTCCATCAATGTGCCTCTGCCCGGGCCCACCTCGACCAGCTGGACTCCCTCGCTCTTCCTGCCCTGCATCATCCACTCGGCAACGACCCACAGGCCGACAAGCTCTCCAAATATCTGCGAGATCTCGGGGGAGGTGATGAAGTCGCCCTTCTGTCCGAACTGGTCGCCGCCTTCGGGTCGCGATGTGTAGTAGCCGCTGTCGGGCGCGGTGAGGACTTGACGCATGTACGCCGCGACGGGCACCGGGCCGGTGGTCTGCAGGCAGTCAGCGTCGCTGGTACGGCTTCAGCGGAGAGCAATTGGGGCAGCCGTACGGTGATGGCTTCGGTCAATGTCTTCGCCAGCGGCGTCGACCATTTGCGGCCTTCAGCCGGCGAGTCTGTCGACGACCATCTCGCGGCGACACAGCTTATCCGGGGGGCATAGAGCTGGCGGGATGCAGAGCGACCCAGGACGCGCGACGGTAGTCTCGCCCAGGGGCGCATGGTGGCGGGGAGGGTTGCGGGGCGAGCGGTCGCGGAGCATCTGGGCGGAGGTGGATGCGGCGAAATCGAGGAAAGTTTCCCGCGGCGCCGGCGGAGCTCCAGCACCTCCGCCGCCGCCATCATCATCGCCCGCCCACTGCCACCACCGACCTGCCCCACGCTCGCTTCGCCCCCAACGCCAATCCACCATGGCCGGACAGTCGCGATGGGCCGACGACGAGGACGACGCTGAGATCGAGGCCCAGCGCAAGCGCGAGAAGGAGGAGAAGAAGCGCGCCAGGCAAGAGAAGCAGCGCAAGCTGGAGGAGCAGGCCCGCGCCGCCGAGGAGCGTCGCAAGGCCAACCAGGAAGCCCAGCAGGCCTCCCAGGACCGCCCGGCCAAGAGGCGCAGAGTGTCGCCGCCGGGCGAGGGCGCCAGCAGCGACAGCGGCGCGCCGCAGGACAAGAAGCCGCGGCGGCTGCTGCGCTTCGCGGCGCCCGGCTGGGGGCCGTGCCGGCTCGTCGACAACTTCGAGCGCCTGAACCACATCGAGGAAGGCTCGTACGGCTGGGTGTCGCGCGCCCGCGAGCTGCAGACCGGCGAGGTGGTGGCGCTCAAGAAGCTGAAGATGGACAACCTCAGCGACGGCTTCCCCGTCACCGCCCTGCGCGAGATCCAGACGCTGAAGGAGGCCCGCCAGCACCGCCACATCGTCGCCCTGCGCGAGGTCGTCGTTGGCGACACCCCCAACGACGTCTTCCTGGTCATGGACTTCCTGGAGCACGATCTCAAGACCCTGCAGGACGACATGGCCGAGCCGTTCCTGCCGTCCGAGGTCAAGACGCTGATGCTGCAGCTGGCCTCGGCCGTCGGCTTCCTGCACGACCACTGGATCCTCCACCGCGACCTCAAGACCTCCAACATCCTGATGAACAACCGCGGCGAGATCAAGCTCGCCGACTTCGGCATGGCCCGCTACGTCGGCGACCCGCCGCCCCAGGACCTGACCCAGCTGGTCGTGACCCTGTGGTACCGCGCCCCGGAGCTGCTGCTCGGCGCGAAGGAGTACGGCAGCGCCATCGACATGTGGAGCATCGGCTGCATCTTCGGCGAGCTGTTGACGAAAGAGCCGCTCCTGCAGGGCAAGAACGAAGTCGACGAGCTGACCAAGGCGAGTCCCCAGCCCCGTCCACCCCCAATTCCCAAACCGACTAACCTCGCAGCGCCCGGCAACAGATCTTCGAGCTCTGCGGCATCCCCACCGAGCAGACCTGGCCCGGCTTCCGGCGCCTCCCCAACGCCAAGTCGCTCCGCCTCCCCCCTCGCTCCGGCCCGCACTCCACCGGCGCCGTCATCCGCAGCCGCTTCCCCCTCCTCACCGCCGCCGGCGCCTCCCTCCTCTCCGCCCTCCTCTCCCTCAACCCGGCCGACCGCCCCCTCGCCGCCGACGTCCTCAAGCACCCCTACTTCGCCGAGAACCCCCGCCCCAAGGCCTCCGAGATGTTCCCGACCTTCCCGAGCAAGGCCGGCCAGGAGCGCCGGCGGAGGTGCGCCAGTCCTAGGGCCCCCGAGAGGGGCGAGGCGCCGAGGTTGGGCGGGAAGGGGAGCGAGGTGGATTTTTCGGGCATTTTTGCCGCGGGGAGGGAGGAGGGTGGGGCGGGGTTTGCGTTGAAGTTGATGTAGGGGGGAGAGGGGGAGGGTGATGGTGTGGGGAGTGGGAGTGACGGGGCCGAGGAGCGGAAGGGTGTCCTTGAGGGGTTGCCTGGCTTTATGGATGGAGGCGATTTTGCTGAAGTGGAATAATATCAAAGAATGGGCATGAAGGGAGGGGATCAAGGAAAATTCAAACGGAGCGTGTATGTATGATACCATTACTGATAAGAATAGATTAGAGCCGAATGGGCTCTTCGATACGAGGGTAAACACCTGACTGTTTTCATCTGTCGTCCTATCTGCTGAACCCATGACGCAGTTGGGGGTGGTGACGTCTCGACCTCGAGTTCAGATGGCAGTCTTCGCTATCTCAAGAATAAAACCGAGCACAGAGGTTCTTGTAAGCCCTCAGTATGCCTGGCCTTGATTGTTAATGGCCTGCACCATCCAGCACATGCACTCCTGGGAGTTTGGAGTATCGATAGTCAGGAAAGCACTCTACTTCGTTGAAGCGGCCAGTCAGAACTGGCGACGGCTTTGGTCACTTGTGAACACATCGTTCAGCACAATCACCAATCCATTGATAATACTCACGATCAACGGACTATGATGCTGAGGATATTCATACATTCATATTCGCGCTAAGAGGACTATGGCAAAAGTTTCAGGGAGTCAGGAGCGGGGAAAGAAGCCCATGTTCCTGTACTGGAGTGACGCAAGAACGAGAAGGCATCAAACACAGTGAGCCCTTCTTTTTACTTCATTCGCTGCCCGAAGTCTCAAGGATAGACGAGTAATGCGCCACTGAAGATGTAGGGGAGAGTACTTTTTATGAGGCACGCCAGGAACACGGCCATGCTGGCATCGTGGCTTCGCCAAGTCCGGTGACGTTGGCCAGTGCTACGTTCACACGTACTCGAAAGCTATACTGCGGCATAGAACTGAGGGCGTAGCTACTTGTAATCCTTCATCTTTAGGGGTGTAGCTCCTCGAGTCTGGTCTCTGTCGAACACTACGTTATATCGCACTGGGAGCTTGGGAATCGATCCAGAAGATGATTGGAGGCGACGACTTGTCGATGGAGTTGGTTGGTGCTATCAGTAGCTAAAATTATTTCCGGTTGTGTTACCCCCGCAGTGAACCTTCATTTCTTCAGTAATACCCGTAATCATCACTTTGTAATTAATGGGCAACATGGACGTGGATCACGTTCCGTATTCTTGATGCTGAGTGCATATGATTGATTGGTCTATGTGGGTCGCGGTCTATGCTCGCGATCCACGTACCTGCCTATTCTAGCTACTTCCTTCGTATCCCATTCCCTAACAGTAATGCTGAGCATCACATTAAATAGATCCAGCAACCATGACGAAGATATACCAATGAAAAGGCCAAACTGCGACTTAATCAATAATACTATAACTCTTATAATTTGAGGTCCAGTGCTTTTGCTCGTAGAATCCATATACGTTCACTCTAGTATGCCGGTGCTAAGCAATATCCGTCACCACCATCAGTTAGACAGAGTCTCATCAAGTTGTTCCTCCACGACCGATTTACGGACATCCGAACCGGTAGATAATGAACTGATGCATCATCTTCCCTTACCGCTGAGCTTCACAAGTTACGATGCTGGAAGAACCTTGTGGGAAAGTCAGGGGTGGGAGAGACAACAGCGCGCTCTGTCTCGCGAGGCGCAGGCGGAGCGAAGACGTTCAGGGTACCAGAAAGTAGACGGAGAAGTGTCCGTGATAATTAGGCTTATAGAAGCAATATTTTTAGATTGATTGCTGAAACAACAGGCCTGGTGAAAGCTTTCTCCCGAGGTAGAGCTTCTGTTGTCAGCTAAGGACGATAGCACGGAGTTGCAACGCGTTTGAAGTCTACTCAATGTGTTTGCACATGCCAGGGAAACGTTGGAACGCCAGAGTCAGGTACCTCCGCCGAGATCGAGTAAACAGCTGATGCGGTTCCGAAGACTGGCAGTAGCGTCTGCTGACCAATTGATCCGCAGACGATGCGGCGTAGATACGCGGCTTAAATGATAACCTAATTTCCATCGGTGACAACGAGGCTGATCCATCCTTTTGCAAAGGACTAAACAACAACGTGCCACTCACTGTCTCTTGGCTTTCGCCGGCAGCGAACCGGATACTGGCTGAATATACTTCCTGTCTTTCTCCTTGCAAAATTTACGATAGCTGGGCCACCAAGTCTCCGCTTCCAACCGCCAAATCCGCGAGTTCAGGTCCCTATGCCTTGCCGTATCATTGCCGGAAAACGAAAGCCTTCATGATTTCCAGCCGAAAAGGGTCATCGTTAAGTTGCACCGTAGGTGAGACATGATCCCATCTTCGATGACCCAGCAGGCAGCGAAGACCGCAAAAGTGGACAACGTGATGTGCGTTGCAAGCCAGGGGAGCCAGTAGCACAGACAGGACCGTCGCTTGAAGTCGTTGCCGTGTCGTGCCTCGTGGGAGAAGGATATTCAGGGCGCCAACCGCATTAGTTTTGATCGACGGTTGGGGTCGGATCGGCGCGTGAGGAGTCGGAGGCAGTTTTGCCCAGTTGTAAGGATCGAGTCGCTCCGGAGGATTTATTGTGGCGTTGAAGGTTGATTGAGGGAGGCATGACGTAAGCGTGGAGTTGCGGGGATCGAGTTCCACAAGGACTGTAAGATTTTAGCGCCAACCGGGACAATGCGGTGGTTGCCTCGAGGGAAATTTGAAATAGAAGAGGCCACGTGTAGACAAATGAGCAGAAGAGACGGCAATAATGCAAATACAATTGTCAAGGTTTGGGCCTATCTCCACAGCCAGAGCCCTAGCAAACAACCAGCTATGCGCATGCAATGATATGCAACAGTGAAAAGAAAGATGATTAACAAGATGACATCTTCGTCTGAGTGCCCATAACAGCCATGCTATACGGCCCGTCTACTATCACACGTATGCTCGTCCAGAACCCCCGTTACTCCAGCCCATGAACCACCAAAGAGACCATACTAGGAGGATATCATCAACGAGAAAAAAGAAAGACTAATTTTTCAAAGAAGCAAAGGCCGGAGCAGCGCAGAAACCAGAGACAAAGGCTTAAGCGTGCATGTGAACCTCAGTGCTGCCGGAACGGTGCCAGGTAGCGAGCATAGCACCGCACTTGCCGCACTTGTGGACAACGTCCTTGGTGCTGCTCATCATGTAGGGAATGCAGCCGAGACAGAGGCAGATGCATACACCGAAAGCCCAGGCGCTGGAGTGAGGTTAGTATGGATGTTCAGGCAATGTACGAAGTCAAACTTACTGGGTGGTGTTACCAGTCTCGAAGCTGGTGGTGGTCATGGCGCGAACGCCGCAGGCAGGGCAGTCGACAGGAGCAGGCGAACGGTTCAGGTTGGCAATGGCAGTGGCATTGCGGTACTGCTGACCACCGGACGCCTGGTGAGGCGGCATGCCGGGGTGCTGCTGCTGCTGTTGCTGCTGTTGGGCGTAGTACTGGCTCTGGTCGTAGGGCGTCTGGGAGTAGGCATGGTCGGGCTGGATCTGGTACTGCGGCTGAGGGCTGGTGGAGCCGGTGTGCTCGGAGTAGACAGGAGCGGCCTGCTGCTGGGCAGGGTCGGTGGGATATTGACCCATGGCGACTGTTGGTAGGGCAATTTTGTCAGTGTCCGAAGAGTCAATGGCGCTTAGCGGTGGAGGTGTGGCCGAGGTCGCGGTGAGTGGAGTGTGCGGCGTGAGTGGTGTCTTGGGGTCAGGCGAAGCCGGGGTGCTGGTTGGGAGCGGCGCCAGCTGAGCATCGACGGGGATCTTTTCGTCTGAGAGCTGCGCCGAGGCAGCAGATGGCCGTTCAGATGCCACCTGTTCAGATGGCACCTGTTCGACCAGCTTTTCTTCAGCTCGCGGCGGTGCGGCTGCGGCACTTGGCTTCTCAGACGGGGCCTCGTCATGCTCAACGGGGGCGATGGGCTTTTCAGCCTCATACACCGGCATCGCGGTAACCATGGTCGCACTTTCGCCAAGCCAGGGGGGTGGATTCAATTGGGATGTCGGGCTCGTGAAAGGCGGGGTGCATGGCAGAGGTGCTTGGGGGAGGCGCGAATGACATACCTCCGTTGGATTGCTTTTCCATGGTGACACTAAGATAAGATTTGTGCGGCGCAGGCTAGCTCGTGGGTGCGCAGTGGGGGCCGAGGAGGATTGCGGGTGCGGGATGAAAGAAAACGAGCTGTGGCCGGCGGACGGGGTAATCTAAATAGGCAGACAAAGACCAGCTGGCACTGGCGAGCTACTGAGGTGGATGGGGCAATGCAAGGCAGCACAGCTGTCTGCAGTGCTCAGCGGGCCCTGTTGGGCAATTGTGGCCCCCAGACTCAGGATCCCTCGCCCCCGATCCAGGCACCACCGCCCAATCGCAGCGGGGCGCTGCAGCCCCGGGCCGTATTCATAGAAAAGCGCCGCCACGGGCGCGCGATCGACGTGATGTGAGCCAGAGAATGACCTCAGGCGGGAGCCGCAGCTGGGCGGTGACGGCGGCGAGTGGAACGCAAATGGCGGGAGAGGGCATGGCCACCGCGCTGGTTTCACGGTCGAATCCTTCGCGCCTGCTGGGACGAGGCTGTGGGCGCGCAAAGCAGTACCCAGTCCGGCAAGCCGTGGCAGTGTGGCTCTGGCAAGCGCCGTGCCGGTGCCGGGTCGGCCACCGCTGCGGTTATTGCCAGCGCTAGCTTCCCGTCACCGACTGTAGCGCTGCGCTGCGCTCACCCGGACGGCTGGGGAGCCGCAGTCAGGGCCTGGCGCAGCATGGAGACGGGGACGGGGACGGGCACGGGCACGGGGCGGGGGCTGCATTGGCGAAATGACGGACGTCCATCTTTATTAATAGCCGCCACGAGGCTGCAGAGCACAAGCTCCAGGACGCTGCCGGTGCCGAGGCGAGAGCATCTTCGCGACCGTTTCGGTGCGATGGCTGCTTCCTTATCTTATCGCCGGCGTGTCTCCAGTGCGCCTGCCTGGCCTGCACGTGATATGTCTCGAGCCTCCTTTTCGCATGCGCTCGCGGGCTCGCCGGAGATGGGATGTGCAATATGGCGACACATTATCGCGGCGTAGATGACCTTTGGAGCATGGCGAGCGCTGATCGTGGCATCTCGCGGACATTCACAAGCGCTTGGCTGCCGGTTCGGGCAAGAACCGAGGTCAGCGACGCGACTCGTGGTGCGCTGCAGGCCGACCCGGAATGTTGACAACTCACTCCAGCGCTCGACGCCCTTCGACACCACCCGCTTCCTCCTGACGCTGTGAGCGAGCCTGCCATGCGAGCGCCGTCGCCATGAGCTCTGTCGCATCCTCCTCGTCGTCCGCGTCGTCCGGCAAGCCCGACAAAGTCGACCCGGTCGTGCGCAATGCGCTCCGCTACACGCTCAGCGCACGCGAGTACAAGCTTCTCCACCAGTACCTGATCTCACGCGCTCCTCCCGCCGCACGCCAGAGAGCCCCTCCGCCGCGCCGCTACGAAGCCATTGTGAAGAGCACCGACGACTACAATGCCGCTGCAATCCGCGCTTCGCTGCGACTCGGCATCTCTTCCTTTGCCGCCCTAAAGCTCTGGGAGCTCATCTCTACGCGCCTGCTTGCGAAGCGCAGGCCTGTACAGTGCGCTGCCTTCCGCCCTTCTGCCTTGTGTAGCATCTAACCTGTGCGCCGTATCCAGAGCCAAGACACCCTTCTGGAAGTCGCCCAACCTGCGCCTCGCCAGCTCCCTCAGCCTGATCCTCTTCTTCCATCGCGTGCTCCACCGATTCTTTATTCGTCTCCGGGAAAGCGTCCTCGCCGATAATGCCAAGCCCTTCCGTCGCCGCAACCCGCGCGTAACCCGCGTCCTGACGGCAAAGCTTGCCCCGGCCATTGGCGCAAGTCTCTCAGGCTTCTTCCTCGGCGTCTACCCCGCTGATCAGCTGCGCATCACCGTCGCCATCTACGTCTTCTCAAGGTCGCTGGAGTTTGTCTACAATGCGCTGGAGGACAGAGGCTTGTTCAAGAACCGCCCGTGGTGGTTTGGCTCATGGCTGCTCTATCCTGTGTCGTGCGGGCAGCTGCTGCATGCTTTTGTCTTCGACCGGGACTGCTTCCCAGACGCCTACGGCCGCTTCATCCTCAAGAACTCGCCGCAGTACATTCAGACCAAGCCAAGCCACTACGCCGGCCAGGTTCCGTGGCCCGACACCTATTCCATCGTAGACAACCTCGCCGAGGTCGCGCGCCTGCGGTGGCCGTAAGTTGCTTGACCCCGAATTTTTATTTCTCCAACTAACGCAGCTCTAGTCCATTCGTCTCTCCCATTATGTTTCCGAACAAGTCGACTCTTCCCCGCACGCTGACGGCCATTTCTCCAATTACCTCGCCTGCCCATCCGGCAATCAAGAATCTGTCATGTGCTCTGCTGCACCCGCACGACCCGTCGTGCGCCCGTACATATATTACCTACTTCATCCAGGCCTTCCCCGCGGTGGCCCGTTTCTTCACAATCATTTTTGGCGTCCTTTCGCTTGCCAGGTACAAGGCCTTCATTGACGCGCCCTTTGCCGCGCTCAATCGCCTCGCCAAATCCATCCTCCGCATGTCTTTGTTCGCTACCGGCGCCATTGGCACTAGCTGGGCTAGCATCTGCCTGTTCCAGCAATACCTGCCCAAGGGTTTCCTGCCTACGCAGCGCTTCTTCCTGGGCGGCTTTTTGGGTGGTCTCTGGGCTTTCCTGGAGCGCCAGAATGGCCGCACTACTTTCTTGTACTCTGCTCGCATGAGCATCGATAGCTTCTGGAAGGTTGGCGTTAAGCGGGGTTGGTGGCGCGGCATCAAGAATGGGGACGTGCTGCTCTTTGTGACGAGCTTGGCGGTTATCAATGCCGTGTACGAGAAGGACCCCAAGGCTGTGAACGGTGGGGTTGTGAGGAAGGGTCTCGGCATGCTGCGGGGTGATGGATGGGTGGACCGCGCGGTGTTGAAAGAAAAGAGTGGAAGGAAAGAAAGGGGCGGGGAAAGAGACGAGATTCTAGACGAGAGAGAGATCAAGGCGACCGGCGTGGTGGAGAGGGGCGCTTTGAGCGAGAAGGACGAAGAGGAGATCCTACGAAAGGGGGCGTAAGTGTGTCCGTCCGTTCTATTCACGATATCCTGGGGTATTTGACAGTTCATTCTTTGGCGGCACGATTCGATGGGATGGGTAAGGCATAATGTCAGCAGTCTGGGCTTGTGATGGTTAATACGAGCTGCACGAATCACAGGAATACGAATGGTTTACGCATCACTGTCACCGACGTGGACTATAATTTTTCTTTGACCTTGCTCTCGCCGTATGTTCAGTCGACAACTCTCGAGAACTCGCTAATGCTAGGGTCTGCCTTTGCAACTTCGATGGTTGGCTAACGGGATGACTAAAACTAGTTAAGCTTCCCCGCGCTGCAATCGGCCTATTGTACGGATCCGGACACGTCATCTTTGGGTGGATCCCGCTCCTGTCGACGTCACGACCGAACCCCTCACTTCGCGGGGCCGCTTACCAACTATCTCGGAGGCTTCTTTTAAAAAAGCAACTTTTTAAAAAAGGGAATTTAGTCGGCATCGGCGTTTACTTAGACCGGCATTGGTGGAAGACTGGCGGCTTGTTTGTTTTCACTTCAATTCCAAAAAAGCACTCTTGGAGTTCTCCCCACCGTCACCCCACCCTGAATATCGCGGCCTAAGCAGGCGTGTGATCATCTCAGTCTCAAATCCGTCTCCTCCGTCTTCCCAGCCATGCCTCCAGAACAAGACTTCCTCGCGCCCCCCAAACCCCCTCCTAACCTCAACATCCCACCTTCCAACTCTACCGTCTCCATCGCCATCATCGACACGTACGCATTCCCCCAGCCCTCATCCCCCTTCCTCAACCACAAACCTCCAAAACCCTCCGCCAGCGGAGCCCGGTTCTCCCTCCCCCAAGCCAACTTCCTCACGCCCGCCATCCCCGCTTACGCCTTCCTCGCCGCGCACGGCGCGGAGAAAACCCCTCTTCAACCTCAGCATCCGCGCCGACCACTCCTCTGGCTACGCCCCGGCCGTATTTACTGATGCCTGGGCGTCAGAAATTTGAGAGACTCATGAAACAGGCATTTGAACACAACAATGGATACCGGGCCAATTTCTGTTGACGATGCAAACTTCGATAAATTTGGATAACACCAATCAGATTTGCAGAAGGGTACCTTTTGGCACAACTTGATCGACTATAAAAACTCTGAAGCGCCGATATAGCCATGATCTATACACAACCAGATGTGCTAGTACAAGTCCGTAGGGCCACTCTTGAAGTCAGTGGGATGCAAAAGCTTCATCGGATCCTCGAAGTTGACCCAACCCATCATCGGGTCGGAGAGTCCCCAACCCAGGAGCTTTTGCGTGCTCTGGTCTTTTGCCTTGATGACCTCCTCGGGGATGGTGAGGTATTGATTCTCTTCTTGTCGCAAAACTGCAGGTTCGTCAGCCACCGCCATGCAAGCCAGAAAGATCCAGGAACTTTACAGCCACGAGTGCAGAATGTCCCGTAGACAAGTCGCCATTCATCTTTCGTCGTGTTGGCAGAGCCTCCGTGGTAGCACGATGCTAGCATGAAAAAGGCATCGCCTGGCGCAAGCTCGGCATAGAAACAGTCTTCTTCGTTGGGCTTCTGCTCGTTCCCCCAGAGGTGAGAGCCGGGGATGAACCGAGTTGCGCCATTGGCTTTTGTTGTTTTGACGCCAGCGACAAAGACGCCGACGGCGCTTTCGCGGCCGTTGAGGTCGCGTTCATCATTCCACTCGGAGATCTCGGAGTGAGCATTGTGGAAAATGTAGTCATCCTGCACCATGGAAATGGTCAGCAGCGGAACGTATAAAGCGTGTCGTGCTGCTCTAGTGGCATGCTCACCCTGTGGATCTGTTGGTCCTTTGCCCCTGGACCGACTTGGAAGGCGGTACATGCGCTGACCTGCGGTTTGGCCACGTGCGTCCTGCGATCTTCGCCCCACCAAAAAGAGTTTGTGGTGGAGAGGAAGTGATTGACGACGGATTGGTAGAGCGGATGCATAAGCATCTTGCTTGTGAAGGTGGGCGAATAGGCGTTCATACCAGGAGCGCGTCGAGTCTCACCAGGGAAGAACTTGCCATCCCATGGCTTGTCCTGCTCAAGGCGAGGCAGGATCTCGGTGTAGGCTTGGTCAATCACTTCTTGATTGACATATTTCTCGATGATGACGCCGCCATCTCGCTTGAGAAGGAAGAGGATGTCCTCGACGGGCGTGGAGACATTGACTCTCTGGGGTCCCGAGCTATACTTGTTTGTGAGTTCTGGCATGGCGTGGAGAGAGGGTTTGCTCAGGTTCTTGAACAACAAATCGAACGTGTATTGTAGAGGGTTGTCGATGAAGGGCACGATGTTGCGATCACCACGGCACTTTATTCTCTACGCCTAAGTCATATTCCATGGTACATGATTTAATGACGGCCATGACTGTCAATGTTTACCGAGGAGCAGCCGGAGTCACGCTGGGCATAATCCGCTGCACCCCGCTTTCTATCGACTAACCCGATAAAGATCAAGATACGCCGGGTAGACGTGTCGTGTCCCGGCCCCAGCCTCCAACATCCTTGATAGTCATTAGTCGTTAGCATATCACGAGACCGGGACTGTGATTAGAGTGAGCATGCTGGCGAATGGTTTGTTATAGGAGATAACGACGAATCAGTAGGTAGTTCACGCCACGAGCGAGATACGTGCCAAAATACCAAGTGCTGCGCGCGAGTTCTGCCGGTCTCAATGCCTCGTCAGTATCTCCTACTGCATGACGCCAAAGACATCGATACTAACAACTGGGCACAGCTGGGATGTCATGAGGGGTTGCTTGCTTGAGTGGGAAGGTTTGAGCATGCGCAAAATTGGAAAAGATTGCGCTTGCGACATGTGCGCTTCAAGCCCACAGCTTGATGAACGCAGCCTCGCACTGATCTTTGAAGAAGGGATTTGCGATGACTAAGTACGGATGATAAAAGCGAACGTCTGCTGGTAGATTGGCCTTATCAGGATACTCGTTAGAGGTGTTTACTTATCGACAATTTTCAAATCAGATGGTTGGGCAGTAATTTAAGAATGCTGGGCGATGAGTTCATAAAGGATTGTAGAGCTCACTACATGGAAACTCTCAATTTTATCCCATGATTTTCGAGCCAGCACTTATCCGTCCACCTACGAAGCTTTCAAACCATTTGACGACAAATTGCTGCTATCCCCGCCCATTCCAAAACACTTCTCCCTCGATCTCAGCCTATGGACCAACTAGGTACAATGAGAAATAGCCACGATATACAACTTGGGGGCCACGAGGATGAGAACGCCAATGTGCAACTAGCACGAATGGGATACAAAGCTGAACTTCGTCGGAATTTAAGCATGGTCAGCATATTTGGACTGTAAGACAATGAAGGCAGTCAGAGAGCTGATTGTGTATCACTCGGAGCTAATTGACGAGTCTACCAGGTCCTTTGCCATCATCGCCGTTCCATTTGGTGCGAGCACAACCATGTACATCCCCCTCATCAATGGCCAATGCGTCACGATCATTTGGGGTTGGATCCTGATGACCCTCATCTCCCTCTGCATCGCCGCTTCTCTTGCTGAGATATGCGCAATTTTCCCCACATCGGGCGGCATATACTACTGGTCTGCGATTCTTTCTACGAAGAAGTACGCCCCGATTGCGTCCTGGGTTGCCGGTTGGCTCTTACTGGTCGGAAACTGGATGTCAGCATGTGCCATCATGTTTGGAGGAGCCCAGCTCATTTTGTCTGGTATTACTTTGTTCAAAGAAGACTACGTACCAAGCGCTTATCAAACCGTGCTGATGTTTTGGGCTGTCGTAAGCGTTTGCCTTTTGGTCAATCTTTTCGGTTCGAAGAGTCTGGAGCTTGTCAACACAATTTGCATATACTGGACTGGTGCAGCCACCGTTATCATTATGGTGGTCTTGCTTGTCATGGAAAAAGAGAAAAGATCTGCTGAGTTCGTCTTCACCAACTTCGATACCTCAGAGAGTGGCTGGAAAGTCTCTTATTCCCCCCCTCTTCCTACCCTTAGGCTAACAATGCTCTAGGCCGGCTGGCTTGTCTTTCCAAATCGGACTTTTGCAGGCGACTTACACTCTCACCGGATACGGGTTGATTCCGGCCATGTGCGAAGAGGTCCAAAACCCTGAGCGCGAGGTCCCCCAAGCAATCGTGCTCTCGGTCGTGGCGTCTGGCATCACAGGAGTTGTGTTTCTCGTTCCCATCCTTTTCGTCCTGCCAGATATCCGATACCTCCTCGAAGACACGACGAATATGCCTATCGGATTCATTTTCAAACACGTCACCGGATCTGCAGGTGGTGGTCTGGGGCTGCTCTTGTTGATCGTCGGGGTCATGTTCTTTGCCGGTATTGGGGCTTTGACGACAGCTTCACGATGTGTCTACGCATTCGCCCGCGACGGTGCCATACCCGGCTCACGATACTGGAGCAGGGTCCACAACGGGATTCCTCTGAACGGATTCTTTCTTTCCACTGCCGTTATATGTCTTTCAGGTATCATATATCTTGGTTCTCCTGCAGCATTTAACAGCTTCACCGGAGCGACAAGCATCTGCCTCTCAAGTTGTTTTGGTTTCCCCATCTTAATCTCTCTCCTTCGCGGCCGGAAGCTTGTCGAGCATTCAATGTACTCGCTCGGACGCTTCGGCTACCTGATCAACATTGTCTCCGTTGCCTGGGTCATCCTTGCCGTGTTCCTTTTCTGCATGCCTGTGCAGCTTCCTGTTACACTTCAAAACATGAACTACACAAGCGTCATTTTCGTTGGCTTCGCTAGTATCAGTGTTGTCTGGTACTTGATCCGAGGGCGCAAGTCCTTCTCCGGACCTCCCGTTGATGGCATTTTCGCAGTCCTCGAGGGCGTGGAAAGAGATCACTGTAATACTACTATACTTGCCCCGGGCGAAAGTCTTAAAACGGTCTAGATGTATTTCTTATGGTTTACATATAGTTGACATCAACTATATTTAACTACATAGACAGCTTGATCAAGTCAGGCAATAAGACATGAATCAGCGAACGATTGGGCTCATGTTATTTCAACCTTTTACGCCTTGACTCCACCACTGCCACCAGCCGTCTTTGCCTCCTGTTCCGCCTTGAACTTGCGCTCAATTTTACGTAGCACCCGGGCCGGATTGCCAGCAGCGACGTGGTAAGCGGGTACATCCTGGTTGAGCACCGTTAACACCAATCATCCGCATATTGCTTGACCGAGAGCACGGCAGTAGTTCAGTTCAGTTATTCAAGAGGGACCGCGTGCACCGCATGCAGGGCTTACCTTGGTAACGACACTACCTGCGCCAATAGTGCAGCCGTCGCCCACGCTCACACCTGGTAGGATAATCACGTTGCCCGCAATCCAACAGTCCTCGCCGATGGTAATCTTGCCGCCGAGTTCAGGTCCGTTGGTGCCATTGCGCAGATCGGGATCGATGGGGTGCGTGCCGCTGAAGAAGCTGACGTTGGGGCCAATCAGGGTGCGGGAGCCAATAGAGACAACGCAAGTGTCAATGATGGTGCAGTTGAAGTTGATGAAGACGTTGCTTCCAACGCGTATGTTGTAGCCGTAGTCGATGGCTATAGGCCGTTCGACCCATGGATAGTTGTGCAGCACGGAATCCTCTTCCTCGGGCGTCGGGGCCGGCGGTGGGAGCTCCTTTTCATCGTTGGTGATGCTGTTTCACATCGTAATCATAAGCTACAAGATTCCAATAAGACGGATCATTGAGAAATAGATTCTTACTCCTTCCACATTTCGGCGATCTCGCGTCGTGTGAGCTCACCCGCGCCGTTGAGGCGACTGACCGCTTCGGCACAACGTCTGCGTGCCTTAACAAGTTCAGGAGTGAATGCGTAGTACAACTCGCCTCGCTCCATCTTTGCAACATTTTCCGCATGGTTAATATCGGATAACATGTTTGGAAATCAATGGCGCCCTGATACTTTATAATGAAATCGTACGAGAAACGGCAAATGCTCGAGAAGGTAAGCATGAAAGAGGAAGGATTTAATAGCCAACAGCGCAATAGAAGATGATCGCGTGATACTATTCTAACTAGCCGTAGATAGCATCTCCCGAGCATTATCCTGGCTTATTCTTAATTAGCGGTCAGCGTGTCTCTTGCTCTTTATGTAATAGCGTAGTGGAGACAACGTAGCTTAGTACTATGCTGGACCCACACACGCTATGTTCCTTGTACCTAGTTTTCCCGTGCAGGACTTTTGACCATGCGGCTCTGCTAGCCGTGGGCGATCTTGGTCCTTAGGGCACTTCTTCCCGTGCGGGCTTTCCGGCCTTACGGTCACATGGCCCGTGTGGCCTGGGATTCGTAACAATCAATTAGTGAACGACTAAGCTTATAATCTGTTGAACATGAGAGGTCGGAACCAGAAAGAAGAACAATTGGTGAATTTACGTCTCCCTCTTGAAGGGTAGCTATCTGATGTTTACTCAAATGCACAATTCTGTGGGTGCCAATCTTTATTGCCGAAAGAATGTTCGAGCAATACCTTGCGTAATCTCTGGTGGCTATGACTGAGGTTGTTAGGGAGGCGGTGGCAAATCTCACAACATACGCCCTGTTGCCCCATTGTCTAACGTGTTCTATTAGAATCTCCTGGGGATTCTTCTGTCTACTACCCTTCCCATTCTGAGTCCCCTGTTCGTGCTGTGCGACTTACAATGCAACACTAGGTAATAGTATAGCCTCCATCGATAACGATATGCCCTCCGGTCATAAAACTTGACGCGTCAGACGCACAAAAGACATAGGCCTGCGCGGACATATTGCATGGTTAGTTACGGCGCAAGAATCAGTTGATCACGCGTCCTCACGACTGCCAAGTCATGGAACATTATGATACGGATGGAACACTTACGCCTTTAAGCTCATACGGCGCTCCCATCCGTTTTGCCGGTGTCAAGTCGACCCATATGTTCTGGGTTTCCTGGGGAACGGTATCGACCATCTCTGTAGCGATGTAGCCAGGGCTGATGCAATTGACCCTACAAATGCCCAACCACTCTATCGAGAGGCTACGGGCGAGGTGTAGCAACCCTGCTTTCGAAGCGTTGTACTGCATGGCGCCGTCAGTCCTTGGTTATCCTTTGGAGTGCTGTACTGCCATATAACACTACAGGTGGAACGAGACGAAGAACTCACAACAGCCTGTTTGTCTGGCACGTTGACTACGATAGCACTCATCGAAGTGGTAAATATGATGTTTCCAAAGTGCCCTCTCGCTTTCCATGCATTTGCCGCCGCTTTAGCGCACCAGAAAGCTCCGTCAAAGTTGACACGCATCGTTTCACTCAGCCGTTGCGGCGTACACTCTTCGGCGGGGAACTCGTCTGCTACGCCTGCATTGGCGACGAGGATGTCGAGCCGGCCGAAGTCTTGCAGGATGCTTGCGATCACATTGTCGACAGCGTCAGCAGAGCTAACGTCGCATTGGTAGGCAGCAGCGCGGACGTTGTTGGCGGTGGCGATGGCCTTGGCGGTCGAATCTGCCGTGGCAGTGGAACGGTAGATGATGGCGATGTCGGCGCCGGCTTCCGCCAGTGCCGTGCTGACTGCAAGTCCGATCCCACGCGAACCTCCTGTAAACGTTGCGGTGTGAGTCTAACTTCTGCCTAGCTAGCGGCGACAAAGAGAAGAGGCGGATGACAATGAGGATAGAGTGATGATCATTGACCTGTTACAACAGCAACTTTGCCTTTCAGACCAAAGGATTGCAGGACATGTTGCTCCGACGGCTGAGGAAGGACGGTGGTCATTGTACATGTATGCGGGAAATCTATGAGATCCAGCTGGCTGAGTAGTGAATCCAATTATCGCGAGCGATCCTGGAATTTATCTACCGACGGAGGATAAGAATAGTGCACGAACAGATACTCGCTAAGACCTTCCTTCTATGGTAAATCTTCCGCCATATCCGTTGGCTCAACGCTAGTCGGAAAGGACGCGCGAAATGCGGGGACGCTTACTCGGGTTTTCACTGAGCGGTGTGCCCTTACACGTGTGTATGTACGTAAAAAAACTGCATTTAAAGTTTCAAGAACGTGTGAACTACCCCCATGTACAATGGAAGGACGGGTTTGACGACTGTATTTCACGCGAACGAGTGGAAAGAAGCCCAGCTGCTTCGTGTATTCTACGCACAGCTCCCCCATTCCCCGTTCTGCGTTTTTTTTTTTTTTTTTTA
>RHKD01002089.1:92583-105130 GCA_009830905.1 Neofusicoccum cordaticola
CACATGAGATGGCAAAGAATACTCTACAACTGAGCAATCAACAATTCATCTATCAACCTCGACCAATCGTGCGCGGACCTCGCCTGGAGCCATAGTTTATATATCTTTGACAACGTTTGATTTCGGGACATTTTCTTGCTTGCCTTCAGGGTATTGCAGGTGCAAACGCTCCTTTTGATAGCTCCCAATCTGAACGCGGTTAAACTTGGCAGGGGTTTTCGCTGTAACACACGAGGGCAAGGGCTCTATCATAGCATCCTGATCGGCGCCAAAGAAGAAGGGCATGGAGAGGCGTGTCTGGCCGTCCTTGTTGTAGGCGCGGTGGACGGTTGATTGGAAGATGCCGTTCGTCCACATACTCAACGTGTCACCAACATTCACGACGAAATGACCTGCATCAAAGAGGAATTCATCCCCGTGTTATTATTTGCAGCCATCGGATGAGCTATTCGGATGCAGAGAACTTGTCATACCTGGAACGGGATCGGCCGGGAGCCAGGCTCCATTGCTTGAGAGCACTTCTAACGATTTCACCTCATCCTGGCAGAGGATGGTAAACACTGAAGGACTTTCAGCGAACAGCGAACTGAGTCGTGAAAATACAGTACATACCTTCCAGGTCACTGTGCGCAAAGATTCCAGAGCCTTCCGGGTTCTGGGGCTGTGCAGCTTCGTAGTAGTTCAGGGCGAGCATCACGCCAGGGTGCTTCGCGAATTTATCGAAGAAGTTCTCCTCGAGGTCCAGTGCTAAAGCAAAAAGACGGAGCAGTCTACGGGCGAGGGTCATCATCGACGAGTAGTACCGTCCCATCAATGATCGAAACCCCGGCATCGTCACCTCGGAAGGCCAGAAGTTGTAACTGGCTTCAGCATCTTCTGTCACACCAGGATCAAGGGCTGACTCGTAGCCCCAGTGTATGGTCTCGTACATACCTGTTGATGCCGGTCAGCAATTTGCTACTCAGAAGTGCTTTTCTCACAGTTGGACTAACGTCTTTTGATTGCGCCGTCGGGCATCCGGATTGCTTTCGGGGCATAGCCGTAGTACTCAGTCTTGTTTTTGGCCATGCTAAACTCCATCTTCTGCTCGTGGGTCAGATCCTGGAAGAAGCTCAATCCAGCCCTCTGGCAAGCGCTGATGAGGTTCTGATCGATGCCGTGGTTTTTGATGTAGAAAAATCCTATGGTGGTGCATGCGCCGTAAATCTCCCCTGCAACCTTCCTTCGTTCCTCAGAAGAGTCCGAGAACGCGCCCGCAAGATCGACAATGGGTATGGAGGCCGGAGGCTTGACATTGGCATCGGCGACTTTACGACTTCCGATGCCGGTAGCGATGGACCCGTCTTCGTCAGTGAAACCGGCGAAAGGATTGATACTGCCGGGAGCCATGGCGAGTTTCGCGTGTTAGGTGGAGTGCAGTAGGTGCTTAGAGACGCAGCAGTAATATTAGCGGTGTCCTTTCTCTGTGCTTGCAGCAGCGAGCTGTATCCGTAGTGGAATGATGAAAAAAGTCAAAATGCTTAGCGGATGTGGTGCCAAGTCTGGCAAAGCGTCGCTCCCGGTAGCAGCGCCCCTGTCGCTTTTGGCGCGACTCCTTCCTTTTTCGGACGGCAGGGATTGGCTTCGGGATCAGGACTTCGGAGCAGAATACGTGTATCCGAGGGACTACGAGAGTCATGACCCACTTGCGCTAAACCTTTAAGGCAACGGTTGCGCGCCGCTGCCCTGCCAATCATTAGTGTCGTAAGGGATTTCGCCATAGCTCGATGTTGTCTCATTGCTCTCGAGGCTCGTCGCGCCTAGTCCCAAACGAGTAAACACACTTAAAAGCTAGCGACTGTGGTGATCACCACCCTCCCGATGAAACACCTTAAACATCAGTCTCGCCTCGTGGAAGGACTGGATTTTAGTCACTAGGATCTGTCATTCTATTTTTGCTCTGCTCACAGCGCTCTCAGCAAACCGCTATGGCTCCTTCGTTCGAACCGTTCTCTCGCCCCACACCACCGTCTCCCCATCCACTCGACCCTGTAAATCCAGCGGAAATTCGACTAGCAGTCAATGTGTTGGAGAACAGATTTCCCGGAGTCCCACTCCGCTACAAGCGAATCGATGTCTTGGAGCCAATCAAGTGTGACACAGTCTCGTACCTTGACGCCGAACGGCTGGGACTGCCTCTTCCGAGAAAGCCTCGACGCCTGTTGTACACTCTGTTCCACCGTCGAGATACAGGAGGCTTCTTCAAGGCAATCCTAGATGCCGATTCCAAAGAGCTCGTCTCGATGGAGGAGCTGCCCAAAGATGTCCAAGTACGCATTCATTTCCCGATCAGAATAAACCCCTCGGAAGTATTACAAGTGCTAAAACGGTGCAAAGGGGCCAGCAGACATTGACGAGCTCATCGAAATCGAAGAGGCCTGCATGAATCATCCGGCAGTCTTGGCTGAGATTGACAAAATGCAGCTCCCCGAAGGTATGACCGTTTGCAACGATCCTTGGATTTACGGCACGGATAGCAACAACGAAACGAGGCGACTCGCGCAATGTTACATGTATATCGTCGCAGTCGACCATCCGGAATCCAACCACTATTCCTTGCCATGCGCCTTCTCTCCCGTTTTCGACCAGGTGACCCATGAGTTGATACGGATCGACTATCTTCCCACGGGTGCCGATGCTACGACTGAACCCACACGTCCTTGGAAGCCAGTCAAATGTATCCAGTACGCCCATGATCTGCTCGATCAGCCAGTGCGGACAGATCTGAAGCCTTACATCGTCCGCCAGCCTGAAGGACCGTCATTCACGGTCAATGGTCAGGAGGTTTACTGGCAAAAGTGGCGTTTCCGGGTTGGCTTCAACAACCGCGATGGCCTTCTACTGTATAATGTCACATACGATGGCCGAAACACTTTCTACCGCTTGTCTATGTCGGAGATGACGGTACCATATGGAGGTATGTTCTGAAAATCACACGTTGAGATAGATGCTAAAGCCTGATACCTCACCAGACCCTCGCAAGCCTTACCACCGTAAGCAGGCATTTGATGCAGGTGATGTCGGCTTTGGCATCACGGCAAACTCCCTTGCTCTGGGCTGTGACTGCCTCGGGCACATCAAGTACTTCGACGGATTCCGGACGGACTCGAAAGGAAACCCTGTTCTCTTGAAGAATATCATCTGCATGCACGAGCAGGACAATGGTCTCCAGCATAAACATACCAACTACCGCAACAACGTTGCTACCGTTGTGCGCAACCGACAGCTGGTTGTCCAGATGATCTGCACCGTCTCCAACTATGAGTATATCCTCGCATGGATCTTGGATCAGGCGGGCAACATCGAGATGGAAGTTCGAGCAACTGGTATTCTTTCCACAATGCCAATCGACAACGAAGACGGCACCAAAGTTCCCTGGGGCACCAACGTCGGCCCAGGTGTCATGGCTGCCTACCATCAACACCTGTTCTCACTCCGTATCGATCCGGCCATTGACGGACACAACAACACTGTAGTCTATGAAGACAGTGTCGGACTGCCAGAAGATCCGCACTTGAACAAGTTCGGCACAGGATATGTCGTCGAGCAGACAGTATTGGCAAAAGCAGGTGCAGCAGACCTGAACGTTGACAGGAACCGCACTTTCAAAATCCGGAACGACAGCGTTATCAATGACGTGTCAGGCAAGCCTGTGGCGTACAAGCTGCATGCTGCTCCGAGCCAAATGTTGTTGATGAGCGACAACTCATTTGCACGTAAGCGTGCCGGATTCGCCACCCGACCGATCTGGGTCACACGATACCGCGACGACGAGCTTTACGCCGCGGGCGAGTTCACCAACCAGAGCCGCAAAGGCACTGGGCTTGAGGAGTGGGCGTCGCGCAACGACTCGACTGAGAACACCGATGTTGTTCTTTGGCACACTTTTGGCCTGACGCATAATCCTCGTCCCGAAGACTTTCCAGTCATGCCCGTGGAGCGCATCAGCGTCGCGCTGAAGCCGGATGGCTTCTTCACCAAGAATCCAGCTCTGGATGTGCCACCCTCAACACAGGGGTTCAACCAGTCGTCACTTCACAGTAACAGCGTCCAGAATTGCTGCAGTGGCAACTCGAAACTGTGAGACGTTACTTTTTGTGTGCGTTTGATGTGCTGTAAAGTTTGTAAGCCCCGGGGAAGTATAGCCAAGGAAATCTGTAGCAACAATCTCTGGAGACACGTCTTCGCTCAGAGAACCTCGGTAGCACGGATATGATTCTTGTAATGAGTGGGTCGAGTAGTATGGGGGTGGGTAGAGGTAGTGATACAGATTGAAATACGATATAGACTCCATGCAGACGCTAAGTATAAATAATTAAGGGAGTTGCTATTTTGCCCCCCTCTCCAAAGTGGTTGCTGTACATTACATTTTGTTTGTATGAATGCACCGGCTGTACATACCTTCCATGTCATCCACCCTCACCCACCCTCACCTACTCTGTGCCTTCACCCCCGCTTTGTCATCTCACCCCTCTGCTATGAACCGCCGTCGATAAATACTTATCGATAACGTACTAAGAGGAAGGGAAAAGTGGTGATACACAGGACGGAGTGAATTGGGATGGGTGAAGGTGTAGGTGCAAACCAGACCGGGTGAAGGGTGAGGGTGATAGCACGGCCGGTTGATACATATAAACATACTGTAAAATTCCGCAATAGATTATATGAAGAGGAGGGGGGGCGGGCAAAAGAGCAACTCCCTCAATGAATACGTGCTGTCATGATTCTATCTAAATCATACATATCCCACCATTTGCGCAAACCACCGACCCAGTAACCCACCGCGCCTCATCGGTGCAAAGCCAAGTGACTACAGGCGCAATATCTTCCACTTCTCCGACTCTCGGTGCGGCTGGAGTAGCATCAATGATAGGCTGCATCTCTGGGAGGAGCTGGTCGGCGGACGCGCGCCATTGGTCTACTCTGTTAGCAAAGACTGGATCTTCTCTCTCTATCTCCAAAAAAAAAAAGAAAGCATGTTGGCGCAAACCCAAAGTACGGTTTCGAGCTGTTGACTCAAGTGGAAAGGGAAAACGAAATCCTATGGAGGGGGCTATTACGTACCAGTTGCGACAGGCCCGGGGCTTACGCAGTTGACGGTGATCCCATGCTCCTGACCAAGCTCCTTGGCCCACACCCTTGCTAACGCTTCCATGCCTGCCTTGGTTGCAGAGTAAACTCCCTGGGTCGCGTATGCCTGGCGCGCTGTGATGGAGGATAGGAAGACAATGCGACCACCATGGGGGATGTGTGGGAGTACAAGCTGCGTCAGGAAGAAGGATCCGCGTAAGTTACAGTCCATGTGTTCGTTGTAGAAGTCCAGGGTGGTCTCTTTGAGGGAGGCATCACGGCCTAAAGATGCGCTGTTGTGTTTTTGTTTTTCTGTCAGAGACAATGCGCAGAGATTCAGACGTGGCTGTTGGCTTTCGACCTAGCTTGGTCGTAGCCTCTTATCTTGATTGTGTGGCGAAATAGTGCTGGGTATGGGGAGACAAACTTGTGAACCAGGATATCTATCTTACCCGTCTCACTTATTTTCAAAGCATCATCGACTAGCTTCTGATGATCGTCCAGATTGCTGATGTCGACTTGGCTCAGGATCGCTTTCCGTCCGAGCAACTTAATCTGCTTCGCGATCTGCTCAGAGGGTGCCTTACTTCGGTCGGAGACGTAATTGACGACGACATTGGCGCCTTTCTTTGCGAGGTCGAGAGCTATACCTGCGCCGATGCCTCTGAGTGTCGGGATTGTGTGTCAGCTGACCATTCTCTCCGTCCAGGGTGAACTCTGACGGGGAGAAAAGAAGGGTTTGGGTGGGTGGTCAGTTGAAGGCTGACCTGGAAGCTCCTGTGACGATGGCGGTTTTGGCCTCGAGTGGTTTGGCCATCTTTGCTGTGTCTCGCACCTTAACAAGATTTGAAGATCCCCTCCACGTCTGTGCTGCCAATGGAAACAGACAGGAGGGGACTCCTGCTTTTACACTTCGTCGACCCCCAGTGACGAGGATATCTTTAGACTAAACTAGTAAAGTGAGGAAGTTTTCGAATAAGACATCGAGGCTAGCACGAAATAAGTATATGTTGCGCCATACTACCGCTAGGGCTACGGCCGCCGCGAGTGCATATTTGAGCGTGGGGTAACAGAGCCTTGAATTTTCAGCGGGACATGAAGCAACGACTCAACGGACGGCGGATAAAGGTGAATCGAAGCGTTTAATGTTCTAATAAAATGGCACATACTAGATATTTGCACATACTTACTGGCGGTCTTAGCTGAGTCCATGGCTCCCGGAAGCATCGAAACGCGGCAAAACAAGTACTGGAATGATAAAAGTGTGGGGTTTGCCGAGGATGGCAACGTAGCAACGGAAAAACCCTAGCAGGAGAAGAGTGGCGCCGCATCTCTTCGTCTAGTCGCTCAGCCTACTACGTATCACTTCAGCGGAGGCCTATCGCAATTGGCTTGGCCGCAACTGCGTATCTCATGCTAGTTAGAGGCCGGCCTGATAAGACGAGGAAGGCGGGGTAAAGCTCCTTTCCCGAGCTTATCCCGGATAATTTTCTCATCACGTGGCACGCTGAGTAATCAAGGTCGAAGAATTGGACGTGCCTTCGTCTCCCTTCTCTCGCACAAATTCGGAGTTACAATCACTTGAGAGATCGCCAGCGAGTCACTAATCCGTATGGCGCAACCGAACGCCGCCAAACCGCCCAAAGCCCCCTCTACCTGGAGCCGCCGTGGATGTGGCACGTGCAAACGACGCCGGAAGAAGTGTGACGAGGCAAAACCCTTGTGAGCCCCACTGCTAGTCCTACATGCAGCTATTTTGCATGCTTATGTCTCGCTCTCGGATTGACCTATTGCGTGAGTCAGATGCATGAACTGTAGAGATCGTGGTATCATGTGCGAAGGGTATCAACAACTTTTTATCTCGTCTACCCCTCAACCGGCTCGAGCCCAGAGCAAGCGAAGAGCACGCGTCACCCATCAGTCCTCTATCAGAGAGCCAGAAGCAAATGTCCCTACCTCCAACGGCACGGGGGAACATTCCGTTACTATTAGCCCCGAGTCCTTATCGAGATGTTTCTCCGATCAGGGTGGCAACGACTTTTTTCCTGGCCTGTCTCCACGAGATCTCAACGTAACTATTGACGACCTTTCGGGGCCCGATCAAGGAAGCACGATGGCGATTCTCGATGATATCTCAGCATTTCCTTTTTCCAGTCCAAGGAACAACTCCGCGCTATCGTCTGGCAGCTTTGGTGCTCAGCCCTCCACAACCACCATGTCGAACAGCAGAGCCTCCGACTTGGCTCACGAGGAGCAACAGCAGTCGACTCCTGAGCTAAACGGAATGATCCTAGAAGCCAATCACCTGCTTCGCGATCAAGATACGACTAGTATGCCAGAATCATTGGGACCCCCCTCTCATCTGTCAGGCCAAGCTCTCTACTACCTGCAGTACCATGTTGAGCAGGCTTCCAGGCTTTTGTTGAATCTGGACGCTGGTAGTTTCAATCCTTTGAGGCGTCTCCTAGTACCCAGGGCTTTCGAGTCACCCGGATTGCTTCACGCCATGTGTGCCGTCGCTGCTTGTCATCAATCACAGCGTTCGGGTCCGGACATCAAGGCTAGCTTAGCAAACACTGCTGCTTCCTTTTACGTCAAGGCTGTCAACTGGCTTCGCGCCTCGTTCGATACGAGGGCTCCTGACGTCTGTCGTGTGACTGACGAGACTCTTCTTACCGCAGTGATGCTTTGCAAATATGAACTGATTAAGGGCAGCCTAACGCAGTGGAAAGGCCATCTGGATGGCCTAGACCGCTTGATGCATCTGCGTGGCGGAATCGCTGCGATGGAGCATGAATGTGGCCAGTATATCGACAACTTGTAACGACACCTTAGCTCCTCTGTTTCATAGTTCGCCCCAAGTTGACACTGCTCCAGTCGCCGTTATCACCGGCTAGCCTCGGGAATCTGCCGTACAAGGTTTTCTGTTGCAGATAGTTATCTTGATGCCAGCTTGGGCTATTTCGACCCCGACATGGATCCAGGTCACGAGGCTCTACCAACGCTAGACCCATACTCTTGCTGTGCCGAGTATCTTCTCCGAGCATGTAATTCTATTTCCAGCCTCGCTGCTAGACATGAGAGGCAGGAGATCTGGCGCTATGAGGAACTCTCCAGTGAAATTGACACGATGTGAGTTTTCCACTTCGGCGACGGTTTGAGTTCACGACGAAGCTAAAGTGGACAGCATTGGTGTTCTCGGGACTTCAGAAATCAAAACAAAATCTGAGTCTTTTCCTCAAGGAGTTTCGCTTTCGCAGGTTTGCCGGCTCGTGTTTGTGGCCCAGCGCATCCGCTACGCTGCCTTCGTTTTTCTCCATTCGGTCCTTGACCAAGCGCGCTCCAATTGTACCTCTCTCGAAGACCTCGAATGGGAGTCTCTGAAGAAGAGGATACCATACACGAAGAGCGAGTCCCTCGTGCGTTGTCTGGAGAAGCTTGATCAGGTCCGTATGGGTGATCACTGTGAGTACGCCGCTCTAAACTTGCCACTTTTCTTGGCAGGCTGTGAGAGCGACGATCCAGCACAGAGGTTCCTCATCTTGGACCGACTTGCTCTGCTGGAACGTAGCGTTGGCATTGGAAGTATTGGGCGCGTGAGAGAAGCTCTACTGTTGATTTGGCAGCACAATTCTACCCGAGATGGCGGGGAGCTGAGGACAAATTGGCGTACTATTCTACATAATCAGGGATGGGAATTGATATTATCGTGAAACCAATTATGATTGAACAAAAAATGAACAAAATGATCTTTATTCTCTGACTAAGAAAGATGAGATCTACTTTTATAATGATAGATTTCGTATATAAACTGGTCGGTTCTAAGGAAGAGGTGGTCCTGCACCATGTCTCGGATACAACAGCGTAGTCTGGCTGAAAGATTACCATGAGCTTGTGGCTAATGATGGAAGATCTCATCTTGAAGGTGCAGCCAACGACACCAGTTAACCCCGCAAACTCGTGTACCGGAACGAGACCAGCATGCGGACGGACTACGCGGGGAGGGGGCTGATGAAGATGGCGGCGCACGCGCTGATGCGGGAGGCCAGGGAGCGGGGTTTCCGGGCGATCAAGATCGAGTGCTTCAATGAGATTTTGCCGTGGCTATGGGGGCAGCCGCCGGCGCCGTTTAGGGCGGAGGTGGTGAGCGAGGTGGAAGTGGAAGAGATGGTGGAGGTGGGGGAGGGTGGGATGGAGAGGTGGCCGTTGAGGGGCGTGGAGCAGAGGATGACGAGGGTTCATGTGGAGCTATGAGGTTGTCGTGGTGCTTGTGAACTATGTGCAATAGGATTTGGGAAACTTGAATTCACCTTAAAAGACGAAATGCATACTATGAATATGGCGCACGTGAGCAAAATCAATTACCGATCCCGGAGATATCGCCAGAGACGTGATTGTCCGATATGTTGAGTAGCCCAGATTACCACGTAGTTCAAGAGAACAGTTCCAGTGAGACCGAGCTGTTCGTCTTTGCCAAAAGGCTCGGTGCACGTTCTGAACCCACGTCGAAATGATCAATGGCCAGTCACAATCACAGGCCAGATGAGTATCGAGGTGGCAAAGAGGTGGCATTGAAGAGCCGCCGTTGAGTTGAGAGGACTTGAGCATGGCGTGGAGAGTAAGTTAGACATGACGTGAATGCTTGAAGTGGAACGCGTGAGTAAGTCGCTCAGAGAAGGCTTGTCATCCCCGCCTCCCAGGTTTAAGCTATTAAGCAGGCGAGATCGGAAAGTCTCGCTACTCACCCAAAAATCAAAAGGAAGGCACAGCCCTACTTCCGCCAAGGTCCCCCACCATCCGAGCAGCCTCCGCCCCTGCCAAGCGGCGGCCAAACATCTTGTTCACTCATCAGATCACTTCTCATCAACCTGGGAAATTGCAGAAAGGGATGGGACGCGCCAGAGAGTTTCCATGGTGTTCTCTGCCAAGCCAGTCTCCCTCGCCCCTCGATACGACCTGACGTGGGTGTTGCTTTTTTTTCGACCGCCCCCACGCAACCACTTGGACCTGCAGCTCGGCCGTCGCATCGTATGCAATGCAGCTGGCCGACCCGTCACATCTCGCAAAAAAGCCGCTGCCAACGACTCGCCGTCTCTGCTGCCTCTCGGCTTGAAGAGCGAAGGGCGTTTGAATTTGGATGAGACGCATGCCGCGGCGGTACGCGCCGTCTCGCTTGCGATGAAGCGGTAGCTTTGCTGAAGGTTACATTGCGGACCGAGTCCGCATCGACGCTCGACTCGCTCGCTCGACCACGACCACGCCGCGGATAGGGGTGGTACGAGGGCGAGCAGAGAAGGAGCGGCCGGCCACTCGCTGTCGCTGTCGTACCGTCTTCAGCTGTCACGGATGCACGCGCGCACGCTCCTGTCATCTTCCCCGGCTAGGGCCGCCACGGCCGTTGGACCAAAAAGCAACGAGGAAGAGCTGCAGTTTTCAGCTGCCTGCATTTCACGGCAGCTGGTGGCACCCATGGCCGCTCCTTCTTTCCTTCTCTCCACGCGAATCGGGTCTTTACTGTGACACGGCCGCCCACGGCCGCCCATTGTATGCTGTGCAACACCACGTTTCATAGCACCGCGTCGAAAAAGACCCCGGATCTCGCCACAAGGAGGCAGAACGCCATGGCAGAACCGTCAGCGTGGGACGTGAACCAATACTCTCGTACATTATCGCCGGCTTGTTCTGGTGGTGGCAGGATCTGCAGAGCGGGAATTGCTGGCTGGCTTGCTTTTCGCGGGACGACGGGCTTTCTTACTTAGCTGAGCGTCTTCCGCCTGGAGTTCTGCACGGTTAAGTGAATTTTGCTTTTCGTGCTTCTTGCCGTTTGCTCGCGCGAGTGCTGAAACTGCGACTGATTCCATCTCACATTCGTTCCTGCTTCGTCTGTTCTGCGCGCGCTCCCCAATACCGAACAACCTGGCTCGTCACGTCCCTGCCCGCCATCCCATCATCGACCTTTAAAACGCCTCAAGATCAACCGGTCTCTTCAAATCCTGTGACTCGATTCTGCCTGCCTGGATCTTTGATCATGAAGTTCTCCTACGTGACCATCTTTGCCGTCTCGGCATCCTTCGCGTCCGCCGCCTACACGACCAGCGACATCCCCAGCTGCGCCGTACGTGCCAATCCAGAAACCTGTCCGCAAGCATCTGCTAACCAAAGTCTACTCTGAGCAGATCCCTTGCTTTGAATCCGGCGCACCTCAGGTTGGCTGCACCGTGACCGACCAGACGTGCCAGTGCGCCAAGGCCTCTGAGCTCACCGACAAGATCACTGGCTGCGTGACGGACGCGTGCTCAATTGAGGATGCGCTGAGTAAGTTGCCCGTCTTCCAAGCTGCCAGACTACCTGTTAACGCACCACCACAGAGACTCAGCAAGTTTCGACGGGCATCTGTGAGCAGCTGTCCAGCTCTGCATCCACAGCCGCCGCAACCTCGACTGCAACTGGCTCGTCAACTGGCTCGTCAGTCCCCTCCTCAGGCTCCTCCAACTCCACGGCCACCATAACCGCACCAACGTCAAGCAATGGAACCATCACAACCACCTCTGTTTCTTCCATCACATCTTCTGCTGCTGCTTCAACAGCTTCCTCCTCTGCTACTAAGACTGAGTCGGCTGACAGTACCTCTTCTTCTTCAAATAGCGCCTCAGGAACAGCTAGCGCGACGGCTGCGTCAAGCACCGCGAACGCAGGGAGTGCGGCTAAGATCGGAGAGAGCCTTGGATGGGTTCTTGCGATAGGCATGGGATACCTCATTGCCGCTGTTTGAGTGGATGCTACTGGAAGGCGTATGACTGGATGTGTGCGGCCGGTTGTGCTCGAGGAAGTTTGGTATTTTCCCGAGAAATGGATAGGATAGTTTCAAGCATTGATTGCGTCCCGGAACTTGGCAGACCATGCCGTGAACTCGTCGTCCTTGCCGTCCCAACTCTGCTTGACCAATTCCGATGCCCGAATCGCGTCGGCATTGATCTTTGCAAAGACCTTCTTCGCCTGCTCGCCGTTGTGATCGTAGAACGCGCTCGCCATGTCGTCGACCGAGTCAGGAATCGCTTGCAGGATTTCCAGCAGCTGATCCAGAGTTCCCACGCTCGCGTCATCCCCGGGATAAGTCTTCAGCCTCCGTTTGACTAGCGCCTGGTACAGCACCGTCACCGTCTTGATCTTCTTGAGCGAGGCATCCAACTGCGCTCTCAACTCCTCATTCCCCTTCCCCAGTTTATCCTCCCCACCGAACATATCATCCTCATCATCACTCCCCAGACCCTCCTCCTCATCATCCTCCTCCCCCTCCTCCTCCCACTCCTTCAACTCCTCCACCGCATCCACCAACGTCGCCCTCCACCCCTCCACCTTCCCCACCACCACCCCAACCACCCCCTTCGCCTTCACCTCAATCACTGCATCGCACGCCTCCCACACCAACCCCGCGCTG
>RHKD01000319.1:0-24012 GCA_009830905.1 Neofusicoccum cordaticola
CGCCCTCCCGCCTGCCCCCTCCCCGCTAACCGCCCTCAGCTGGCTCGGCACAGCCCACGCCTTCCACGGCACCGTGTCCATCGCCTCGACAGGCGCGACGCTGCCCTGCCTGTACGGCACCGTAGCCGCCACGCTGGCGCCGCTGCCCTACACCGTGCTGATCACGCTCGCGCGGCCCGCGGACTACGACTGGGCGGACTTGCGCCGGGAGCGGCTGGCGTTCGCGCACGAGGCCGACGGGCGTGACGCCGCGCTCGAGCGCGCGGTCGAGGCGGGGGCGGACGACGACGGGGAGGCGGGCAGGAGGCTGAAGCGGTGGGGCCGCGTGGCGGCGGTGTGGGCGGCGGCGACGTTCCTTGGGCACTGGGTGCTGTGGCCGCTGCCGATGTATGCGGCGAGGTACATATTTTCGGAGAAGGTGAGTTGGTTCCCGTTGGGTGTGTTGTTGGGTTTGGCGGTGCTGTGGTGGGGATGTTGCGCTGACGGTGTTTGGAACAGTTCTTCGCGGCGTGGTTGGTTGTCGCTATTGTCTGGCTGTGGGGGACGCTGCTGGTTGCCGGGTTTTATCCGCTGGTCGACGGGCGCGACCAGATCCTGGCTGTGTGGAGGGGGCTGCGTGGTATCCGGGCGGGCGGCGAAGGGGGCGGGCGAGCAGCCGCGGCGACCGAGACGACGATGGCGCAGTCGTCGCCCGGCGAATCGAAGGGCGGGAGCAAGGTTGACGTCATCCAGAAGGCGGCGGCGTGAAAGTAATCAGAGGGGCATTTGTAAGGTCCGGACGGGAAAGAGCTGGGTGTTGCAGCGCTGGAGCAGCCGCGGGCCCGATGCGGCAGGCTAAGGCGGGCTGGAGGCCAATCAGGAGGCTGGCCGCCGCCGCTGGTCCACTGCCGAAAGCTTGACCCATGGCCGCGATGACGTCTTCGAACTCCGCGCTGGGAGAAACTCCAAACAGCTATACAGGCATCACAATACCACGCGTCACCATGCCAGCGTGAGCTCTGCATGACATAAACCCGCGCGTCCCCGACCCAATTGCATTTGAAAAAGGCCCAGCCATCCTCCTCCACCATGGCCGCCCTCGTCCCGACCTCCACCAACATGTCGCCCGGCCAGAAGCAAACCCTCGCCATCATCGGCTCCGGCTGGGCCGGCTTCACGCTCTCGCAAAAAGCCTCGCTGGCCCGCTACAACGTGACCGTCATCTCACCCATCCGCACCGTGCAGTACACACCACTCCTCGCCTCCGCCGCCTGCGGGCTCTTCAACTTCCGGCTGGCCGAGGAGCCCGTCCGGCGCCGCAGCCGCACCGCCGTCGCCTACTACAAGGCGCGCGCGGTCTCCATCGACTTCGCCAACCGCGTGGTGCGGTGCCGCCCGGACGTGCGGCTGGGCGACGGCGACCCGAACAACCAGGCCCCCACCGACGACCAGGCCTTCGACGTGCGGTACGACAAGCTGTGCATCGCGCCGGGGTGCGCGAACCAGGACTTCGGGACGCCGGGGGCTCTGGCGCACGCGCTGTTCCTGCGCACGACCAACGACGCGCGCGTGGTGCAGCAGCGCCTGCTCGAGGCGCTGGACGCCGCGTCGCTGCCGACTGCGACGCGGGAGCGGCGGCGCGAGCTCCTCAGCGTGCGCATCGTCGGCGGCGGCGCCGTCGGCATCGAGGCCGCCGCCGAGCTGTGGGACTGCTGGCACGAGGACCTGCGCCACGTGTACGCCCACCTCGACGGCCTGCTCTCCATCACCATCCACGACGTCGCCCCGCAGATCCTGGGCACGTTTGACGCCAGCTTGAGCGAGTACGCGACGCAGAGCTTGAAGGGCAAGGGCGTGGAGATGCAGACCGGGTCGCATATCGAGCGCGTGGAGCGCGACCATATCGTGACCAAGGAGGACGGCAAGCTGCCGTTCGGCTTGCTGATTTGGGCGACCGGGAACAAGGTGAGCGACTTGGTGGATGGCCTGAAGGGCGTCAAGAAGCCGGAGAAGGGGTTGCCGAGAATATTGACGGATCAGCACTTGAGGGTGCTGAGGGAGAACGGGGAGCCTATGGAGGATGTGTATGCGCTGGGTGATGCGGCGGACATCGAGGGGGAGTCGCTGCCGATGCTGGCTGAGGTGGCGCTCCAAAAGGGGGAGTATCTGGTCGACGCGTTCAACCAGGGCGATGGCAAACCGCAGAAGCCTTTCCAGTACAAGCAGAGAGCACTGCTGGCTTACCTTGGACGGCATGATGGAATCATCGGTGGAAAGGAGGAGTGGACCGGTATTAGTGCATGGCTAGCCTGGAGATCCGGTAGCTTGGCTTGGACCAGGAGTTGGCGGCGGAGGGCTATGATTGCTATCAGCTGGCTCTTTGTGTGGATTGGTGGGAGAGATATTGCTAGAAGGTAGCGTGAATAGGTACTGACATACCGACCTTGTAAATATTGACCACGAATCGGAATCTTCTACAACATACTTCAAATGGATCATATCCTAAAATAAATCAGCGTGTTGTGAGTACTCACTACATCTAACGGAGACAGATCGTCGAAGACCTTGCTATTAACGCGCAGACCGGATTCATCTCCACGCAGTCGCACGGCATTTGTATGGTTGTCGACAGTCAGGCCGAGGCTCTAGTATTCCACACCAAAAAGACCTCCCATTTTCTTAGGATTGAGTGGCTTGCTTTACCCACAACTGTTATACAGAGTTGACTGTAACCTCTCCAGCGCCATGCCTGCTATTACATACCCGCAATCTTTCATTGCTCACCAAACTTAACCTTTCCATCCGATCCCACCTGGGCGTATGTCACTTTCTCCTTAGGAGCCTCTGCCTCCGCAGCAGGCGTGGTCGCCGAGCCATGTCCGCTCTCTTTCCGCAGATCAAGGTTGACAGCTTCCTGGATGGCGCCAGCAGGCGTGTCCGCGATCTCGTTCACGTCGCGAGTCGTGAGGGAATCAGTCAAGCGCCCGGCTCTTGACTGGATGAGGATGGTGGAAGGACCGCGGAACTGGAGGAACAACTGCACACATGAACTGTCAATGGTCTGCACGAAGCGAGGACTTGGATCATTCCGTACCCTATCTCCCCATATCGTCCTCCTTGTCCACGTCCGGAGTGTGAAGAGGAACTGGGCCAGCGTCTTGAAAGCCTGAGTTTTCCGCATCTCCTCGAAGAACTTGGTATTCGGGAAAAGGCCGGTCAGGCTAGGAACTTGGAAGCGGAGGGAGGTCGACTTGAAGCGGTAGGGGAGCGGCGGGTCTGCGGTCATGGTATATGCGAGAACGTTGCTGGGCAGGGTGAGTCAAGCAGTCCCCCGTTAAAGTCGAGTTGGGACGTACCTTGGGTGCACAACGTATTCCTCTCCAGCCTTCAGGTGGACTTGATAGATCTGGCCCTTGCCCACAAGAGCAAGAAGGCCTCTGCCGGTGACATGCGAGTTACCCCAGTGTGCCAAGCTCTTCACCAATTAGTGACCTTCCTACAAAAACAATGGCATTCCTAACATACCATCTTTGTGTTCACTCGCGGCTTTACAGATAGCGCATGGCCGGTCCAGGCCAGCAGCGCCTGCCTCTGGGCAACCAGCCAATCGAGACGTCCATCCAGATGCACAACAGCGAAACTCGTGACAGGCGACTTGGAGGAGATCAAGGCGGTGATGGGGCTCGCCGAGGACAGCTTCTGGTACAGGAAAGGGACGCCTAGCGGGGCGCGACGGAAGGGCTCGAGGATGGAAAGGCTGGACACGGCATTTTCGACCTTGCCATTGACGGCGACGAGGGTGCCGCGGCGCGTGTACAGGTTTTGCGACGCGGACAGCGACACCGACAACAGCGAGTAGGGCGACCCGAGCACCTCGAAGCGGGCATCTGCGGTCCAATTAGCACAGCGCTCAAGCCATTGAGCGGCGGAGAAGGGCTGCATACCCGGTGTGGAGCTGGCGGCGGCGGAGACGTCCTGGTCGAAGCTGGGAGTCGACGACGAGGGCGCCTCGCTGATGTGGAGGGGCTGGCGGCGGACCAGCGGGGGCGCGGCGCGGGCGCGACACGCGCGGCAGACGGCGCGGGAGCCCCAGCTGGAGCTCGTCGGGAGGGCGCGCATGGTTTCGAGCGAGATGGGCGGTGCGGTGATGCCGCTGGTCGAGCTTTGATGCCGAAAGGGCCCGCCAAGACGGTGACGCCTGTGCGGGCCGCCTTTGCGTGCTGCGCCAACACCTTGACGTCCGCCCGCGCTGCCGCGACCCTCGCCCGCCGTCTTCCACCTCGCCTCCCATTGGGGACCCAGACATGGCGCCGCCGCGCCCGTAAGAGCCAGGACACCGCGACAGGATACCGCGACAGGACCATGCTAACGCGCCAGCTCCTGCGGAGCGCTTGCTCTGCCCCGCGCTGCCGTTCTTTCCACACTTCGCACGCAACCACCCCGCAGCGCTGCCGCTCCCCAGCCCCTCTGCGCTCCATCTCGCCTGTGCCACCCTTCGTCCGCGTCTTCGCGACTGCGCCGCGCCACCGCAAAGATGAGCCCCGGATAAGCACAGCCCAGGCCAATGGCGCGACGAAGGCTGAGAGTGCCGGTGATGCGCTGAAGCCCGAGACGGCGCAGAAGGCGACCGCGGCGGGGTCGGGCTCGGGTGTCAAGAACGACCCGCTGCTGTCAGAGAAGACGGTGTCGAACAAGGAGCAGCGCAAGGCTGACTGGGCCATCATGAAGGAGATGACGCGCTACTTGTGGCCCAAGGTAGGCTGGCAGTCGTCGGGGAGGTTGACGGTGTGTTGATCTGCTTCCAGGACAACTTCGGGACCAGGCTGCGAGTCGGCCTCTCTGTGGCCCTGCTCGTCGGCGCAAAGGTGATACGCATGTTCCTTCTTTTCTCTATCCATATTGTGCTCATAGATATTCTCAGGTCTTGAACGTGCAAGTGCCTTTCTACTTCAAGAGCATAGTAGATGCCATGAATATTGATTTCGCTGCTGTTGGAGGCACAGCCACCACCGTTGCTGGCTCAATGATTATTGCGTGTAAGCACGGTGGCCTACCAGTTAGCCCACACGCTAAAGTACTGTCCAGATGGTGTTACCCGCATGGGAGCCACTCTCTTCCAGGAAATGCGCAATGCCGTCTTCGCCAGTGTTGCCCAGAAAGCCATTCGCCGTGTTGCTTGCAGTGTCTACGAGCACTTGTTGAAGCTGGACTTGAACTTCCATCTCTCGCGCCAGACTGGAGGCTTGACACGTGCCATTGATCGCGGTACCAAGGGCATCAGTTTCCTTCTCACGTCCATGGTCTTCCACATTCTCCCCACTGCGCTGGAAATCTCCCTGGTGTGCGGTATTCTCGTGCGTACCCGTCAGCTACCATTTGCAACAAGAAGCTTCTGACATCTCTCAGACCTACCAATACGGTGCGCAATTCGCTGCCATCACTGTCGCTACCATGGTCGCCTACACAGGATTCACCATCACCACCACCGCATGGAGAACCAAGTTCCGCAAACAGGCGAATGCTGCTGACAACAAGGCTGCTACTGTTGCAGTTGATTCATTGATCAATTATGAGGCCGTCAAGGTGATTCTATCTCCACCTGGTGTATTTCTTCGCTTTTCTGACCTCTGCAGTATTTCAACAACGAGAAATTTGAGGTCGGCCGGTACGACAAGGCCCTCCAGGCATACGAAAAAGCCTCCATCAAGGTCGCCACCTCCCTCGCCTTCCTCAATTCTGGCCAGAACCTCATCTTCTCCTCCGCCCTAACGGCCATGATGTACCTGGCTGCCAACGGTGTTGCAACCGGCAACCTGACCGTCGGTGACCTCGTCATGGTGAACCAACTCGTGTTCCAACTCTCCGTTCCCCTCAACTTCCTCGGCTCCGTCTATCGCGAGCTGCGCCAGTCCCTCCTGGACATGGAAACCCTCTTCAACCTCCAAAAAGTCAACGTCGCCGTCAAAGACGCCCCCAACGCGCCCCCGCTCGCCCTCCCCGCCGGCGGCACCATCCGCTTCGAGAACGTCACCTTCGGCTACCGCCCGGACCGCCCCATCCTCAAGAACCTAACCCTCACCATCCCCGCCGGCAAAAAAGTCTCCATCGTCGGGCCGTCCGGCTGCGGCAAATCCACCATCCTCCGCCTCCTCTTCCGCTCCTACGACGTGCAGTCCGGCCGCATCACCATCGACGACCAAGACATCCGCAGCGTGCAACTCGACTCGCTGCGGCGCGCGATCGGCGTGGTGCCGCAGGACACGCCGCTCTTCAACAACACGATCGAGCACAACATCCGGTACGGCGACGTGGCGGCGGGCGACGCGGCGGTGCGGGCGGCGGCGGCGCGCGCCAAGCTGGACGAGGTGGTCGCGCGCTTCCCAGACGGCTACGCCACCACCGTCGGCGAGCGCGGCCTGATGATCAGCGGCGGCGAGAAGCAGCGCCTGGCCGTCGCCCGCCTGATCCTGAAGGACCCGCCGCTGCTGTTCTTCGACGAGGCCACGAGCGCGCTCGACACCCACACCGAGCAGGCCCTGCTGCAGAACATCAACAGCGTTATCAGGGAGAAGAAGCGCACCAGCGTCTTCGTGGCCCACAGGCTGCGGACCATTTACGATTCGGATTTGATTATCGTGCTGAGGGATGGCGTGGTGGCGGAGCAGGGGACGCATGATAAGTTGATTGATCAGGGAGGCGTGTACTCGGAGTTGTGGAGCGCGCAGGAGACGCTGTTTGTGGATGGGAAGGAGGGTGGCGAGGGGGAGGGGAGAAAGTAGGACGTGGGACTGGTGATCAAGGAAAAGGCAACGTATACGAGGCGTGATATTGATGTCACGGTACAGCAAAAAATGGAGATTCGGATGTAGAGATTCTAACTTTCATTGTTTGTCTCCTATTGAGATGCTATGAAGAAGCTGGAATCATTGGATTCTAAGTGCTTCCTCCACGCCATCCAGGTGCCGTAGAGGATCGACAGTGAAATGGATTGTGAAAAGAAACCAACAGCCGGTATGGACTCCAAGGTGCCAAACTTGATGTATGAGAAAGTTGAGTGAAAGGAACCCAAGAGCCGGTGTGGATGTCCAACGTGCCAAACTTGATGTATGAGAAAGTTGAGTGGAAAAGTCAGGGCGGAGAGCGTCGGCTTCGGGTATCGAGAAAGATGTGACAAATGACCAGCCTAGTCAATCCACTTCTTGAACTCCTCGCGAAGTCTAAGTGTTTGAGTGTTTTGTTGTGCCTTCTCCTCCATTACCAACACGATCAGATCAAGGAATGCCATTTTGTCGCCTTTCTCCTTTCCCACGGCATCCACCCACTTCTGAGCCATTTGGAGGAAACGCCTCACGAAACGTGTAAACTGTCTCTCGTTCAGCTCTTGGATGTCGGTATCCAGCTGCAAACGCTCGAGCCTGTGGGTGCCAATGAGAGAGTTGAGAGCGGGCAAGAGATAACCAGATCCGAAGTGGCTATTCACGCCGTGACTGCTGTAGTAGCAAAGGGCTCTGCCCAAGTGTCCCATGGTAATTCCCTTGACCCAGCTCTTGCTGGTAGCAGAGAGGCTGCCGAGGAAGATGTACATGGTTTCAGTTGATCCGAAATGGAATTCATTCTGGTAAAGGAACGGAATTCCTTCGGCAAAGGTAGCTCTGTTGGCCAGCAGGATATTTGCGATGAGAGGCACCGCAGTCTTCATGCGACAGGTGTAAGAGCTGTACTGCTTGCAGCCATGCGTAGATATGCCAATGAAAAGCGGATGCTGCCTGCTCAGGCAGAGCTTGTAGATGATGTTCCGAATCTCTCCAGGCAGGTCAGTCCAGCGGAAGATCTTGCGCTTGTTGATACGTCTGGGGCGCTGCGAGATGAAATCGTCAGCAAAGCTGCGCATATATCGAGGTGACGTGAGGTGAGGGTGACTGAAAATAGAGCATACCTTGCGGCTGAGTTCTTCCTCCTCCCCATCTTCAGCAATGTCAGGATCTTCGTCGTCAGGTTCTTTGTAGGAGATTCGCGGCCTCTTCCGCAAGCGGCCGCTGCTGCGTGCCTCGCTGACGCTCATGGTTGCGGTGCTGGCGAGCAGAATCTCACTGGTGCTGGTTTGATGGTGAGGTTAAAGGCAAGGACGAGAATTGGTGGCTTAAAAGGACACTGGGTAGATGCACTAACCCAATTCGGCTACGCACGCGTGCGGATTGGTGAGCGCGACGGTACAGGGAATAAGGTGGTTTCACCTTCACCGGGAAGACTACGTCAAAAGAAGTATGACAGCAAGTAGTCAGCGTAGAATAAAGTTGAAAATTCCTCAAATCTGTCTATGGTAGGGAGAAATAATAGTCTTTTACGGTTTCCAAGTGTCCGACTTTCCCACTCACACGTACTGAATGGAATATTCAGGACGATTCTGTCGAGAATGTGATCTGTAACAATGGGCTATGGGACGTGCTTTTCATAGGCCTTTGTTTCAATGAAGTAGCCTGCTGACCTTCTTGCTCATGTCAAGTAAGACTTGAGAAGGTTTTGCAAGTCTTCTGAGTATGAGTGACATCCACCTATCTCGTCCTTGAACTTGATCAGCTCCACACCTGCGAGCCTATCACCCTTCCATTTTCCGACTGCCTCAAGCCAGAAATGAGCGCTTTTGTAAAGTACCTTCATAAACGATCCTGCACGATCGGGCCGAAAAGTGTCATTTTTATAGATCGAAAGACGAGTCAGGTTAGCGGTTCCAGTAAGAGAGCTAATTGCAGAGTAGAGGTGGTTGACTCTGTAAAAAAAAAAAAATTCGCTGCCGAGCTCGATCTTCTCAATCCAGGCTTTGGGAGTGGCGGAAAGGTTGGTCATGAAGACAACCAGACTTAATGGATTCTCGAATAGGAATTCGTTCTGGTACAATAGCGGACCTCCTTCTGCGTACGTGGATTTGTTGATGAGTAGTAGGTTTTGTTTGAGAAACTGGGGATCAGCACCCTTCAGTCGAACGATGTGCCTATATTTGGAGAACGTAGAGGCGATGAGCAACGGATGCGCCCTAGTCAGGCAGAGCTCGTAGATGATGTTGCGGATTTCTCCGGGAAGATCAGCCCAGCGGAAGATCTTGCACTTGTCGACACGCTTGTTGTTCTGCTCCGGAATCTTCTTCTTCCTCTGCTTGAATTTCAGAATCTAATCCAAGTCCAAACGGGGCGATGCGGGGCTAGCTGGAGCATACCTTGCGCGCGGGGGCGCTTTCCTCTTCCAGATTGTTGTCATCTTGCCCAACGCTTCCAAGGTCTTCATCACCCAGGTCTTCGTACTCCGGTTCTTTGTGAGACATGCATGGCCTCTTCTGTGGTCGGGCGCTACTGTGTGTCTCGCTCATTGTTGCTGTGCTAGTGATGGTCGACGGTGGTGGTAATGCGGGGAACGGTAAGGTCGACGGCGAGGAAATTACCGGCGATTTAAATGGACCCTAGCAGGAACCCGGCTATATGAACTAGCTTGATTCAGCCGCACGTATGTGCAGGTCGGCTAGCGTAGCACGGAATCTGGTCGGTCTTGTAGCGAAAAGTTTGCCTTGGGTACATTATTACAGCATGCAATGAACATGGAAACAGAAAGTTGTATTCCTAAATCCACATCCCGCTCACTCACAGTTGTCAAATTTCTGCAGAATTCTACATAGTAGCGAGGATAACAAGGTGCTGTTCGCAAAAGTAAGCACAGCAAGCCTTATTAAGTCACTTCCTGTCCACGCACAATTCCATAATCGGCAAGAAACAGCAAGAAGAAACCCGAAGAGCCTAGACCACTTTAGCCATAGAGACACTTTACTCCAGCAGATCTTTAAGCCGAAATCGAAGCTCGTTGTCTGCAATCACCGAAACCTCTTGATCCGTTGACCAGTGCCAGCGAGCTCGAGGAGGGACTCCTTCCACGTAGATAAGCTCCGCGCCCGCCTTCTTGTCCGCCTTTTCTCTGCCAACTGCATCAAGCCAGAAGTGTGCCTCGCGGTAGATGCGACTGGCGACCTCCAACGTGGTTATGTGTGGGCGAAGCTCGATGACCATCTTGAGGCGTCTCAGGTTGGTGGTGCCGATGAGAGACGTGAAGGCCGGGTGAAAGCAGCCCGCGTCAGTGCCGTAGCTGCCGAAGTAGCCGTTTGAACCTTTCTCGTTGACGGTCACGTTCTGAACCCAGGCTTTTGGGGTGGGGGATAGGGTGGCGAAGAAGGTGTACATCGCCAACGGGCCCTTGAATATGAGCTCATTCCTGTATAGAACCGGGCCTCCTTCGACGTAGGTAGCCTTGTTGAGGAGCAAAAGATTGGCGTTGAGACCACGGGTGGTGTACTGGCTGATGGTCCGCTTGCCACGATCTCTGGTCGAGCTGAAGACGATGCCATCCTCCCTGCTGAAGCAAATGCTGTAGACCATGTTGCGCAGCTCTCCGGGAAGGGCGGCCCAGCGGAAGACTTTGCGCTTGTTGATTCGCTTGGGAATAGCTGTCTTCTTCTTCGCCGTCTTCGTTGCCATCTTATTTGTCTTTCTCTTCTGCAGTGCGGTCAGCATCCGTGCACACAAAGCGAGGTGAAGTTTGTACCTTGCGGTCATTGGGGACGAACTCTTCATCCGATGAGCTGCTCTGTTCGTCACTCTCACTCGATGTGTCGGTATCGCTTTCCCCGTCGTCGCCGCGCTTCTTCTCACCGGCGGTAGCGGCAATGCTCAGGAGCTCCTCGTCATCAGCAAGGTTGTCAAACTCTTCGTCATCTGGCTGTGCGTAGGAAATGCGAGGCCGCTTGCGCAGCCTGCCACTGCTGCGTGCCTCAGTCATGGTTTTCGTAGGGGTGCAGCGTTTCTGACGCGATTGATGTGAGAGTGGTGAGTGTCGCAAAGAAGCTTCTAGCAGGCACGGAGGCAGCGTCCGCGGGTAGGAGGTACGCCTAGACCGCGAGGTAGCGTCGCGCTAGCTTAAATAGAGCAACCACACCGTGAGGTGTTAACGCGGGAGCTTCTGCATTCTACATTGTGTACAATAGGCATTTGGAATCGAAGCATTCATGCGGGTGACTTTCAATTCCATTGAAATTAACGAAACCATCCGGATGAATGCTTCAACCACATATGTGTTTACACACTAACCTTTGCGCAGCATCAACACATGTTCAAGGAGAGTTGCTGGGATTCTCTATTTACTTAATCAGACGCTGCAGTTCCGAGCGGAAACCCTCATTGTTGGAGTCGCCTTCGGTTTGAGAGAACAGGCGCCACCCATTGGAGGGGCGTGCTTTGTACAAAAAGATCAGGTCCAAAGCCGCGTACTTGCCATTCCTCTCCCTTCCTATAGACTCAATCCAAAGTGAAGCAGCCCTGACGAATTCCAGCTTACCGGCCGGGACAGCGAACTGGTTGTAAATCCAAAGAAGCTCAAGGCTTTTCAAGCTTGTCAGGCCGATGAGAGCGTGAAAGGCCGGGACACAGTAACCCTTGTCGATATGTCCATGTCTGAACCTCAGAAGCCCGAGATGCTTGATCCAGGACTTGGTGGTCGGACTGAGAGAGGATAAGAAGTGCCAAAGAGATGTGCAGTCCCAAAGGTTGAATTGATTCTGGTAGAGAATTGGGCCAACCTCTGCGCGGATGGTTTTGTTCAGGAGTAGGAGATTCGGGCACAGAGAATAATTGTAGGTACTTGGGGCCTTGACTGTGTGCCTGCCTCGGCTGAATGCATAATGGATCTCAATCGTTGGACGCGTCAGAGTCAATTCGTAGATTGCGTTGCGGAGCTCTCCAGGGAGATCCATGAAACGGAATGCCTGTTGCTTTCTGCCGCGTCCACGCTTTGCCGCTGAGGCTTTCTTCGTTCTCTGCAAAATAGTCAGAGTGCCGCACACTATCTGTAGACTAGTACTGGGACTCACCTTGCGGCCATTGAGGCTGAACTCCTCGTCGTCTTCATCATCATCTGCCTCGCTGACGGTGGCAGTGACGCGCGCAGAGCCTTCGTCGTCGATGTCGAGATCTTCTTCGTCCGGTTGGGCGTACGAGACGCGAGGTCGCTTGCGCAACCTGGCGCTATAGCGCGAGTCGCCCATGGCCTTGGTGACCTCCGGGCGCTTTTGAACTGGTGTGTGTTGGTGTCGCGAGGCGCTTTGGGCAGGAAAGCTGTCTGCTGGTAGAAAGGACCCTGAGCTCGTTAGCGAGGCACTAGTCTGGATGAGGAAGCAACCCGCGGAAGTTATTGAGCAGGTTTACCATCCCTTTGGCCGTTACCAAGCGTACGATTCAGCGCATGTAGTCAAAGCGTGCGCAAATTATGAAAGAAACTCTAACGAACATTCTGGCGGACGGCCGTCGGACGTCAGAATTTCAAGCTCTCTGCGAAGAAGCCGGGTGAAAGACCCATCTCCAAACTCCAACCACGTCTCGGAACGCAGCCGCGGGGTGGTTGTAGAAGACATGGACAATTTCGACACAGAAACTTCTTGTCCCCATGTAGGTATCCTAATTCATTTACACGCTACTTCGTCTGGAGCGCCACTTCTTGTATTGTCATTCCTTTTGTAACCTCCAAAAGCACCAGAGACATTGTGGACTGTCCAAGCAAGTGAAACATGCGCGCAAATTGTTGGGAATTTCGTTTATATTAGTTATTACGGAGAGGCGGAGTATCCAAGTTTCGGTCCTCTCAGTCCCAAAGAAAGGGTCAATGAATATAGGAATTGATAGAATCAAGCAGTGTTAGAGTGCCCCAATGGTGAAAAGAGGATGGCGTCTGCTTTAGCTACGCCGGAAAAGCCGTCATGGGCAACCAGTAGGTTGCAGCTATCCAAACCATCGCGCATCACTTATCCGCAAGAATGAGCTCCTTGAGCACCTGTCGAATCAGCTCGATCAACGACCGCGAATAATCGAACCTATCGTGGTAGAATGCCTGAACTTTGCCGCGCTCAGCTACCCAGTCGGCCTCAATCTCGTTGTCGATGCAGAAGATGTCCACGCCAGCCGTCTTGTTGCCCTTCGCCCTGCCCACAGCCTCGAACCAGATATAGGCGTCCCTGTAGATGTGCTCTGCGATATGGTCGATTCTGACCAGGGAAATGTCCCACTTGGTCATGTAATTGCTCAGGGTGAAGCGCTTCAGGTTCTTCAGCTCAATGAGGGGATGGAAGGTTGGCAGCATGTACCCGGTGGCACTGTGGTGGTACTTCAATCGGGAAATCAACGTGATGTTCTCGATAAGGAGCTTTGACGACGGCGAGATCTTGGCCATGAAGTGGTAGAAGGCCATCGAATCCGCGAAGACGAAGTCATTCTGGTAGAGAATGGGTGCAGCCTCGGAGAAAGTGGCTTTGTTGAGCAAGAGGACCTTAGCGATCAGGGTAAGGCAGCCGTGGAAAGACTTGTCCGGACATACGACGCGCTTGCCATTGATGATGCGGTTCTGCAGGTGGATAGGCTCCGTGGCAGTCAGGGCGATTTCGTAGACTGTGTTACGCAGCTCGCCTGGAAGTTCGGTCCAAGGGAAGATCTTGCGCATTCTGGCAGACTTGGGGTTGTGAGCCAGATCTTCTTCGCAGGGTGATAACAACGGGCCGTGGCGAGCGGAAATACCTTGCTATTGTTCTGGTTCTTTTTGGGAAGCCTCAGACACGACTTGCGGCGTCGCTTGGCCGGGTGGACATTCGAGTCTGTCATGGCTGGAGGTTGGATGCGCATCAGAGCACACTGGCGTGGCTCAATGGACGACTGGCAAGTCCGAAAGTATGAGAGGTAGTGGAAAAGAAAGCAAGAGCATTCGAGAGGTCTGTAGATTCTTATATCGTGCCTTCTAGATCAAGATTGGAAAGGTGCTTGGCACGTGGTTGTTGGGGCACTTGAGTGGAAGAGAGAACCACGTGCGCTTTTCATTCAGGCAATGTTATGCCCACTTGCAAAATTGTCTGTCACGATCATGTTTCCTCCTTACCAATGAGTATTATAGGTTTCGTCTTTTGCAGCTGTTGTTGGAAGTTCCCTCGTCAGAACAAAGACATTAAATGAAAGCCTCCTTCCCCAGGAAGTGAATACTTCGATAGCTCTGATGAGTTTGTCACTGGAACCATCTTCTGGTTACTTCGAAAACGCAGATGAACATCCACCAGCGCAGAGCCTGTGCTAGATGGGCTAGTTGTTCTAATCACCAAGCTTCCCCTTCCATGATCTGAGTGAATCCCCGCTGGTACAACAATTCATGCACCCAAAAACTTCTTAAAACTCTCCCAAATCTCTTCTTGCTCCGTCTCGCTAGCTGGAGCCAAGGAGCCGGCGCCACTATGCCGACTCACAATGTACTCCAGCGAAACTCCGCCACGGTATGCGACCATCCGGCCCAACCAGCGTAGAGCTCCATCTTCTCTAAGGTTCAGGATATCCATCGCAGCCTTCGGATCCCCCTTTTCCTGCGCGATCCACCGAAGCCAGTGGCCGAAGCCGTTCCTGGAGAGAAATTTTGCCAGAGAATATGCACACGCCCAGTCGTCCATGTCGAAACCCTTTGCGAGTTCCAAGCTCTTCAAGTTCATTCCGATGAGTGAAGGGAACGCTAAGGCTATGTACCGGGGGTCGTGGTTGCGTTGACTGTACAGGTGGGCCCAGCCTGGCAACCTTTCGTTCGCAAGCTGAATCCGCTCGATCATCCCCTTCATCTTCGGAGGGATGGTCGTTATGAAGTAGTACATGGTCTTCGCGTTCGCGAAGCGGAACTTGTTGCGGTAGAGGAGGTGAGCTGCCTCGGTGTAGGCGGCTTTGTTGATGAGAATGAGGCTTGGAGCAATGTTGTAATCGCCCCACTCTTTGGATTTGGGTGTGATTTTGACCCTAGGTTTTCCAAGATTTGTAATGCTTAGCTCAATGGGGTTTTCGGAGATGAGAGCGAATTCGTATACCACGTTGCACAGTTCACCAGGGAGCTTTTCCCAGGGGAAAACGCAACGGCGTCTCATCGTCTGTGTTTGCTTGTAGGCCTGTTGCAGGGTTAGTGGATTCTTAGACTGATACAAGAATATCGCCGATTAGGTTGAGGTACTTACCTTCTTGTGAATGAGCTGGAACTTTCCATCCAAATCGCTGTCATCACGATCACCGAAACCGATGCCATCATCAGCGAACGGCGAGACCCGGCGTCTCTTACGAGAACGGTCGCTGTTGTGAGAATTCATGATGCTGCCTTTGGAATAATTTTTTGATGAGGGGGTGCGCGGTGGTCGTGGAGCTCGTGCTGTAAGCGTGCCGTGCGACTTGTGGTCGTGTTATTAGGAAATAGCAGAGGGTGGCTCGGATGTGCACTGGAAGAAAATTGAGAATGAAAGGATTTTAACGGAAGAGGAGAGTAGTGTTTAAGTAGCCTTGCGATGCCGACCAGCTGCGGTATTCGCTTAATATTAGCAAGAGGAGTGAACGGTCAAAAGTGCTATGACGCCAGCCACCCCCATTTTGCAAGCTAACCTACAGTCCGTGGGTCTGATCTGGCGGTAATCCTGGATCCGATGACGTGTTCCTCTTGCGCTAGCAGCTAACTTATTGGGAATTTCGTTAGTATTTATAGACACTGCCGTCTAATGCTTCCTGTTGACCTTAAAGCAGAGCTTTACCTATCACAGTACTTAGAAAGTCATGAGAAATTGAAATCGACTTGCATTGAAGTACGTAATCCGGGCATATGCATTTGATACCAACCTCCAGCAGGAGAATAAAGCCACCAGCATCCATGATCGATTGTTCTCGTCAGCGCGAGCCGTTTACAGGCGGCTCGTGCGAGCTGCCGGGGCATCCAGAAAATTGTTGATCATCCGGGAGAACTCGTTGGCGTACTGGTACAAGAATCCGTGACCAGAATCCGGGAACAGGTGCAGGTGGGGCTCTGCGTTCACTAGCTTCTTCCACATGAGGTAGCTGTTCTCTGAGGGAAGTAAGAGGTCGTTTCTTCCTGTGTCATGACTTAGGTCAGCGGAACCGAACATCTCAGAGGGTCGATAGCCTATACCATTTGCTATGAGCACAGGAATCTTGATCTCATGGAAACGATCATAGGAGCCGAACTTGGAGAGCTTCGGGGTCATGAACTTTTCGAAAGCAATGGCCTGTCTCTTGGATTCTTCGGGTCCGATGTAATCAACTCGGTTCCTGCGCGCAGATACAATTCGCTGCCACGACTCAAGCCCGGCATTCCGACTTGTCTCGGACTTCTCGAAGAAGGTATCCAGAAAGGCATTCTTCTGTTCCTCTTCCGTCTTGGCGGCTTTCAACTGGAAGAATGGGCCAAGATCGGCTTGTACAATGCCTTCACCGATGCTGAGCGTCGTTCCGGCCAGGATGAGACGTCTCACCAAATGCGGAGCGGTGAGAGTAACAATCTGCGCTGCAGCACCACCCATGGAGAACCCAAGAAGGTCGATTTGCTTGATTCCCAGCGCCGAAAGCACGTCAATGGTGTATCGTGCCCAGTCGGCGAAGCTGTTGGCAACCTGGCCTCGAGAGCGCCCAACACCTGCATTATCCATGATGAAGACCGGGCGTACGGCGGCAATTGGGTTGATCAAGGCTGGGTCCCAGTGATCCATGGTGCCTCTGCAAATGTATGATCAGTCTCGCATTAGTTGTCTTGGAAGGAAAAGGAAAAATACCTGAAGTGCATAAGGAGCACGAGCGGCACTCCCGCGGAGACACCGAAACGACGATAGGCAAACCTAGCGCCACCGACATCCACATACTGATCTTCAGCATTCTCGTATGTCGTCATGGTGAAGGGCTCTTGGCTGATGGGCAGGAGGATAGGTGCGAGATGTGGAAGAAGGCGAGGATTGATGCTCTTGTTGTCCAGCTCAACGTCGCCTTTTGAAGAAGAATGATGGGATATATGTGCCACAGTACAGCGACTAGAAGCTGTGTCAACCCGTCAACGCGCTTGGAGAAGGTTTGTGATCAAAATCCAATGGCCGAGGTACGGAGTCTGCAAAGGCTAGCGCTGATGAGGCCCCGCACATCCGAGACCAGCCGAAGAGACTTTTAAACAATAGAGGAAGTTATTGTAGTATAAGCAAGCCACACAGTGACCACAAAAAATAAGCTGTGCAGGCGATAAGACCGTCGGAAGACCTGATCCTGCTTCTACTTGCTTAGATGAGTTCGGAGGTGAGACGGCTTCCGAGTAGTATCGTGCGGAAATAATGCGGGGGACCGAGAAACTCCAAAGACTACCGGCAAGCTGCACACCTGCAGAGTGAGTGATGCCGGAGAAAGGTGAGAAAGGACGGATGGCGAGGTGAGGGGGAGAGTTGAGCTGCGCCGCTGCGGAGTAATGGGAGTTCACACGTGATCAGGCGACGCGCTAGCTCAATCAGTGGCGGCTGCCTGAACCGCGTCGCGCGTCGCATCTCCACCAACGCGTCCGTCCGCCACCGCAACAACATCCCATCATCGTCCTCCCTCCTCCATCCCCACTCTCTCCCCGACTTCATTTTTACGACACATCGCTTGCAACGACGCTTCTGGGCGTGTGGAACAAGCATCGCGAGCCAGGTACCGCTGCAATGTATGTCGCGTCATCAACAAACAAACCGGATGCGGGCTAACAGTCTCAGGTATCGGTCGCGATCGGCTGCGTTGAGCGAGAACAAGGAGAATGTCACTCCTGCGAAAAAGGTCGCAACTCTGTACGGCGGTACTCCGCAATCGCTCGACCGTCTCGTCAAGCCGTTCAAATGCCCGGGCTCTGCCGCTCCCACCCGCGCCTCAGAGAAACCGGCACGCAAGAGGAGAAAGATCAACTACTCCGGCGCCGATGGCGACACCGAGGATGGCGATAAGGTCTACAGCAATGAGGATCGCCTCGCCCTCGCCACCCGCGATGTGAACAGGTTCCCTGTCTTCAAGGTCAAGGACAAGGACACGGCTTTCCGCCAGCGCTTTTCCGTGCCGCTGCTGAAAAAGGACGTTGATGCCTACAACCCGAACCGACCCGCACCTCTGCTGGGAATGCGTCAGGGCGCTGTCTTCGTCGCTCGTCCCTTGCACGATCCGACCGGCGAGTTCGCCATTGTTCTCTACGACCCGACCGTTGACGACAAGCCGGCCCCGGTGGAGGAGGAGCAGGAAAAGACAAAGCTCGATGTACCTCTCATGCACAAGAGCTTGGCGGATATCCTCGGCCTGAAGAAGAAGGTCGAGGGTCGTCCGAGAGTGCCTGTGGTCATTGACCCGCGGCTAGCCAAGGTTTTGCGACCACATCAGGTTGAAGGTGTGAAGTTCTTGTATCGGTGCACAACTGGACTGGTTGATCCGAAGGCCAACGGCTGCATCATGGCCGACGAGATGGGCCTTGGCAAGACATTGCAGTGCATCACCTTGTTGTGGACTCTACTCAAGCAATCGCCTGACGCTGGGAAGCCAACGATCCAAAAGTGTGTCATCGCCTGCCCATCTAGCCTGGTCAAGAACTGGGCCAACGAGCTGGTCAAGTGGCTCGGGAAAGATGCCACTACCCCGTTCGCTATTGACGGAAAGGCAACCAAGGAAGAGCTGATCCAGCAACTTCGACAGTGGTCTATTGCCAGCGGTCGCGCTGTCGTGAGGCCAGTCCTCATCGTTTCTTACGAGACACTTCGACTGTACGTGGACGAGATCAAGAACACTCCCATTGGTTTGCTCCTTTGCGACGAAGGGCACAGATTGAAGAACGACGAGAGCTTGACATTTACGGCCTTGAATAGCCTGAATGTGCAAAAGCGCGTCATTCTCTCGGGCACTCCTATCCAAAACGACCTGTCCGAGTACTTTGCCCTGCTCAACTTTGCGAATCCCAACTATTTGGGTACCAAGAACGACTTCCGGAAGCGATACGAACTCCCCATTCTTCGCGGCCGTGATGCCGATGGCACGGACGAGGATCAGAAGGTCGGCAACGAGCGCTTGTCTGAACTTCTTACTCTCGTAAACAAGTTCATCATCCGTCGCACCAACGATATTCTGTCCAAGTACCTTCCCCGCAAATACGAGCACGTCGTCTTTTGCAATCTCGCACCCTTCCAAAAGGATCTGTACAACCTCTTCATCAAATCACCAGAGATACAGCAGCTTCTCAGAGGCAAGGGTAGCCAGCCGCTCAAGGCCATCAACATTCTCAAGAAGCTTTGCAACCACCCGGATCTCTTGGAGCTGCCACGCGACCTTCCCGGCTCTGAAGAATGCTTCCCCGACGACTACGTGCCAAAGGAAGCTCGTGGACGTGACAGAGATGTCAAGTCGTGGTACTCGGGGAAGATGGCTGTCCTGGACCGTATGTTGGCACGCATCCGGCAGGATACCAATGACAAAATCGTCCTCATCAGCAATTACACGCAAACTCTGGATGTCTTTGAGAAGCTGTGCCGCTCGCGTTCTTACGGCTGTCTCCGCCTTGACGGAACCATGAACGTCAACAAGCGTCAGAAGCTCGTGGACAAGTTCAATGATCCCGAAGGCCCTGAATTTGTGTTCCTTCTCAGCTCAAAGGCCGGAGGATGCGGTATCAACTTGATCGGCGCCAACCGTCTTGTTCTCTTCGACCCAGACTGGAACCCGGCTGCAGACCAGCAAGCTCTGGCTCGTGTTTGGCGTGACGGGCAAAAGAAGGACTGTTTCGTGTACCGATTCATCGCCACGGGCACAATCGAGGAGAAGATTTTCCAACGCCAGTCGCACAAGCAGTCCTTGTCCTCATGCGTGGTTGATTCTGCAGAGGATGTCGAACGACACTTCAGCCTGGACTCGCTTCGCGAACTCTTTCAGTACCAGCCAGACACAACCAGCGACACTCATGATACGTTCAAATGCAAGCGCTGCCGACCAGACGGGAGACAACACCTCAAAGCACCTGCCATGCTCTATGGTGACACCAGCTCCTGGAACCACTTCGTCAATGACGGTGCAGATGGAGCTCTTTCAAAGATTCAGGATTTGCTTCTTAGACAGGAGACGGATGAGGATGCTGTCAGCGCTGTCTTCCAGTACATTAGTCATTAGAGTTCGACCAGCATAGATGAGCGTCATGTGGCCGGTACGTTTTTTTTTCTTTTTGTGTCTTGCTTCTTTTCTCTCATTTTCCCTGGTGGCATTGCATGGAGTATCGTGGCGTAGGACAGGGAGTTTGTGGTTGCAAGGAAGACTCTGCTGCTGATAATGATATGAAGTGATTTCAAAGTGATCTTGAAAAGTCGCATAAGTGAGCCTCATTTTGTCTCGCTTGAATGGTCTGCTTTCACCTTGTATATACAGGCATACAATCAAAGATCTTCATATCCATCTGGCAGTTTCCTCTTCTCCAGCCAGGCTGTCACGAAATCCGCGAACAGCTTCGGATCCTGCTCATTCCACGGGTGCCTCATCGACGGTATTTGTATCGCCATGCTATCCGCTTTCCCTTTCTTCAGGACTTCGCAAACGCCTCGCGCCACATCAACACTATCGTTCGCAGGAATCACCCCACCCTTCGTCACCGCCACAACTAACGTCTTCGCCTTCAACGGCCGCACCTCCTCCTTCGACGCCAACACCCCAAGCACCTCCCTGCACAGCTCCAACGTCTTCGGCGTCCTCGGCATCCCCTGCTCCTCCCCTCCCGCATAGCCGCCGTCCTCAACCAACCCCAGCACCCGCCTGACCACCCACTCAGGCACCACGCCCTCCGCCCGCGCCCACAGAAACACCGCCCACGGCACCACCGGCCGCGCCGCCGCCGCGCCCGGCAACCGCGCCACGTCCGACACGAACACGACGCCGTCGCCGCCAACGAGCTCGGCGTGCGCCGCCGCCGCACCAGGTCGGCGAGCAACGGGAGGGCCGTGGACAGGCGGAAGCGCGTGGCGGCGTGCGTGCGCAGCGCGGCGCTGTGGCCTGGCAGCGCGGAGATGAGGATGTGGTGCGAGGCGGGGAGGTGTGGGGGGGCGGTGGGGAGGCAGCTGCGGGGATGGTTAAGGCGTTGTGGAGGAGGAGGATGGTGCCGTGGGTGGGCGTGGTTGGGGGAGGAGGGGTGGTGAGGACATTGCGGTTGTGAGGTTTGGGAGGGATGCGCGGCGGGTTGAAGGTGGGAGGAGCCGATGATGAAGGGTTTTTAAGAGGTTGGGATAAGCTTGTGTCTTGGGGATTGGCGGTCTTTATCTTCCGTTGCAGCGCTGGAAGGATGCGAAGGATTGTGGCGGCGTTGATGCAGCTGAAGCCAGTCTTGGAAAGTGGTTGCAGGGGTGCTGGTTAAGCTTGTTCTGGCGTCTTGTCGCAAGACTGCTTTTTCTTAAAAAGGTGTATTGCATCGTATCTAGAGGGCCTGCAAGGGCCAAAGCAGCGCGGTCGCGATCTAGGTGGAAGGCTTCCCAGGGATGCAAGGCTGAGCTTACCGATGGTTAGGTTGGAGCGTTTCCGGAGCAAAGCTATAAGTTAATCACTCTCCATCGGCTGCAGCGCCTCTTTGAATGTGGCTATGCTCACCTCAAAGTGGACATCCAATCACGACTCGATGCAGGGCATACTTGCGCTTACTTATGCTCTGCGTCTGTTCAGTTAGGACCTTGCGCGACTGAAAATTGAATGCTAGCGGTCTTTTGTATACCTAGAGTGTCTAGATAATCTCGTGTATCTTGATTATGTAGGTGCAAGGCTGAGGGTGAAGGGCGGTGAATATAGGCAACAAATGTGTCGCGCAGGAACCGCATTAGTGGAATAAAATTGGCACGCCAGAGAGACGATATATGTTGACGGCAACATTTTTAGGCTAAGGATTCATGACCTTTAGGCTGTGTTGGCGACTGAGGGGAGTGCTGACATGCTGGTAAAGTCTTATAGGAAAAGCAAATGTACGGGTGTTGATAAGCAACCCACCGTTTTCGACGCAGCCTAAGGCACCCATAAGTTGCGCCAGTCTTTTAGAGCATAAAATAGAACGGCAGCAAGCAAATATATCCAGACACAAATCATACTTCAATAACGCAGTCCGCCACGTCTCATACCGAAAGACAGGTTGACATTTTGCCGTTTTGCTTCATTGAATGATGAGTGAAATGACTAAAAAAAACCATTCTCAACAACAACTTTATTCAGAAAAGATTTATCCTTCGCAGAATTGAATCAGGAGATTGAAGACAAGATATTCCATCTCAAAGGGTGTGTAACAGCAATTGATGACTGCCTGTCGGCGAAGAGGCGTTGGAACGGAAGCCGTCCTACTCTCGAGTCTCGACACAGACCGTCAAATGAGAGCGCTGCAGATCAAGCAAACAGAAGCCACTGCTATTGAAACCGAATCCTCGGACTCACAGAACCATACAAGAAGCGTTTCGAAGCGTGCCTCTGACAGGCCATACTCAATAATATCAATACGGGGCGGACAAGGATGTAAGCAAGCCGCACCCCGCCTTTTCGCCCCCAAAGACCAACAACCACACCACAACAAAGAATAACCGAGTGACACAGACCATCGAAAAGGCTATCCACAGATTCCAGATGCAGTTAATCCAGTGCGGCTGACCTCGCGCACGGTGCAGTGACAGGCACGACATGGTCACGATCAAGCCTCGTGCCCATTTTGAGAAGCTTATCCGGAGGACCAAAATAAGCCATGGCTTAAAAACAGTGACGAGGTGGAGGCATGAAACCTTCTCGAGGCCACTACGGGTCCAGATCTTGGTAGGGCGAGCTCATAGCACGCCCTCTTAAATACCGCCGGCGTCCACGATTCAGACAGCAGCAGCAGTCGCAGACAGGCAATTCCGCAAAGCCCGACGAACCATTCAACCTGCCATCATGCCACCACTCACATCCAGTCTCCTCATCCTCCTATCCGCCTTCGCGCACCTCTCCCTCTCCGCCCCCGCATCCTCCACCTCCTCCGCCGCCTTCCCCTGCATCTCGTCCGGCGACCAAACCGCCATCAACGCGCGCTTCTCCGACAACGGCGCCGGCCACGTCGTGCAGCTGTGCCGCGGCGCCGTCATCACCGCGACCGACACCGTCCGGCTGACCGCGGACGACCAGGAGCTGTCGACCGAGGGCTACCCGACCGGCGATGACCGGGGCGCGATCAGGCTGGCGGCCGGGACGAGCGCCAACACGACGGTGTTTGCAAAGTTCTTGGACGGGGTGAGGCTGCGGAACATCATCGTCGACGGGAACAGGGAGAGCACGGGCTACACGGGTGAGTAGGTTCGCGCGTTTTGGATGTCTGGGGGGTTGGCGTTAACGGCGGCTTTGGGTGTCAGGCGGAGACGCGAATATTGATATTGGCGGCCCGACGAACGGCCAGGTTGTGGATCATGTTGCGTCCAGGAATCCGAGGGGGTGGAGCTGCTTGGCTGTTGGGTTTGGTGGACAGAGCGACGCCGATGCGGATCCACCGTGCAGGAATACGACGTTGACGAACAATGATATTGGGCCTTGTGGAACGGAGGGGACGGAGTATGCTGATGGTACGTATGCTATAAAGAGACTACGCAAGAACGAACTGAGTCTTGATACTTACTGATTTCAGGAATCTCGTTTCAGTGCACTGACTCCACCATCTCGGACAACTCCGTAAGCAATCTTGAGTTCTATTTTGACCTGCATCTCATCCTCACCATCCACAGGTCATCGGCAGCACCGACGGTGGCATCGTCATCTTCGGCGCCCCCGGCACGAAAGTCCTCCGCAACACCATCACGTCCTCAGCCACCGAGCGCGGCTTCGGCGCCATCAACCTAGTCGACCAAGCGCTCTACGGCGGCAGCTACGCCAACGTCGAGGTCCGCGACAACACCATCACCGGCGACAAGCTCTTCAACGTCGGCATCAGCATCGGCGCGCACGTGTGGTCGTTCGGCTCGACCGCCGGCTTCGAAAACGCCGGCCCCGTCACCGTCACCGGCAATACCTTTGCAGGCAACATCCCCTTCGCCATCGCCGTCAACGGCTGGCGCAACGGACTCACCGTACGCGCCCCCCCTCCCCGCCACCACCCCCCACTAACCCGCCCCCAGATCACCGACAACACCATCACCGGCCTCACCAC